>JBAMHW010000026.1:7368655-7384048 GCA_037177495.1 Rhadinocentrus ornatus
CGGAGTCCAACCCTCACTGGAAACGATTCTGATTTACTGCCGGCAATGCGGACCAAGCTCTGACACCGGTCGTACAGACCACATTGCTCCTCCTCAATCCGAGCTTCGTCCATCCGACGGACTCTCCTCTCCAGCACCCCTGAATAGACCTTCCCAGGGATGCTGAGTAGTGTGATCCCGCTGTAGTTGGAGCACACCCTCCAGTCCCCCTTTTTGAAGAGGGGGACCACCACCCCAGTCTGCCAGTCCAGGTGAACTGTCCCCGATGTCCACGCGATCCTGCAGAGGCGTGTCAGCCAAGACAGCCCTACAGCATCCAGAGTCTTAAGGAACTCTGGGTGGATCTCATCCATCCCCGGGGCCCTGCCACTGAGGAGCTTTTTAACCACCTCATCGACCTCAGCTCCAGAGATGGGAGAGCCAGCACCAGCTACCCAGGACTCTGCTTCCTCATCGGAAGACGTGTTGGTGGGATTGAGAAGGTCTTCAAAGTACTCCAATGAAGGATAATTCAAAATATTTTGCATCCTGGGTTTGATGTACCAAGTGTGGGTGCTGCAGGGCAATGATAGCTTCAGGAAGGGGCATAATGAATGTCAGTGTGCCATCAAAAATAGGTAGAAGCACAGAATTTTATATTTGTAAAGCTATGCTGTGTTTCTTTAAAGGTTAACCAGTTTAATTGTCCTTTAATAAATATGGCTCCATGATCCACCTGCGTACTTTTGGTAATTTTCTAATACTCCTGGAGCGGGTCTTTACAATTGGTATCAATGTGATGTGTTTTCAAGGAGAAGAACTCTAAATACTACAACTACACTCTGTCAGTTAACGGAAAGGCTCAGAAACATGGAGCGGACTACAGCAAAGACTACCTGACAGATGTTCTGGTAAGTCAAAAGTTTCAACTAAAGGAGAGAGGAAATTAAATTAAGTGTGTGTAATTGTAATATTAAATGCTAAAAAAAAATTTTTGTCCCCTCTTTTTCAGGCTAACATGTCTCTGGAGTTCCTCCGGTATAAATCCAGCTACCAGCCGTTCTTTATGATGGTGTCCACGCCGGCACCTCACTCGCCCTGGACAGCAGCTCCTCAGTACCAGATTCGCTTCAACAGCACCAAGGCTCCCAGGGACCCCAACTTCAACATCCATGGGAAAGTAAGGCTGTTGAATCCTACGGGATATTAAAAGACTTTAGTCAAAGCCAGTGGGCCTTGGATAATCAGGATGATTGAACCTTTTTCTGTGTTCAGGACAAACACTGGTTGATCAGACAGGCTAAAACTCCCATGACCAACTCCTCTGTTCAGCTCCTTGATGATGCCTTCAGGAAAAGGTTAGTAACTTCACATCTTTTCTTCTACTTTTTATATTTATTCTGTTTATTTGTCTAATCTAAACTTCTGTATGTTCCTCACATTCCTGCTGCTTCACCCGGCCTGTAGGTGGCAGACGTTACTGTCAGTGGACGACCTGGTGGAGAAGATAGTGAAGAGGTTGGAGGTCAGAGGTGAACTGGACAACACCTACATCTTCTTCACCTCTGATAACGGGTACCACACAGGTATGTGTGTGTTTTTTACACATTATCTGCCAGTTTGCTTAAGTTGTGAGCTAACACTGAAAATGCATTTGTGTCATCCTGTTTCAGGTCAGTTCTCTTTGCCGCTGGATAAAAGGCAGCTCTACGAGTTTGACATCAGGGTTCCTCTTATGGTCAGAGGACCGAACATCAAACCCAACCAGACCAGTCAGGTACACACACACACACACGGATATGGACAAGATTTCCATGAAACATTTTAGTGAGCTGGAGCTTGTAAATTCAAGTGTTTGACATATACAGTATGTGGTGTGTGGGGGCTCTTGAGTGATTAACTGTGGGCCTGAAAATGTTGTATGTGTAACATCTGTACAGGAACAACAACTATGACTTATTAGTACAAGCAGTATTCTTGTGCACATGTGCAGAAAAATATAAACCGGCTGCTAGTCTTTAAGGGTCTGTCCGTCCATCCATTTTCTTCTGCTTATCCAGGGTTGGGTCGCGGGGGCCCAGACTTCCCTCTTCCCTGGCCACATTTGCTAGTTCTTCTAGGGGGATCGCGCTGTGTTCACAGGCCAGCCGAGAGATTTAGTCCCTCTTGCGTATCCTCGGTACTACTCCGAGTGGGACGTGCTTGGAACCCCTCGCCAGGGAGGCATCCAGAGCATCAAGACCAGATGCCCGAGCACCTTATCTAACTCCTCTCGATGCAGAGGAGCAGCAAATCTACTCTGAGTCCCTCCAGGATCACAGAGCTTCTCACCCTATCTCTAAGGGAGAGCCCTGCTCACACTGCACCCGAACCCTATGGTCCCTCCTGCAGGCTTGTGAGCAGGAGGGGGAACGCAGGTCATCTTTTCGAGCTGAGCCACCGGGTCCCATGGGCAACGATTCGGCCACCAGGTGCTCGCCTTCATGCCCCACCTCCAGGCCTGGCTCCGGAGGTGGGCCCCGATGACCCACGTCTGGCCACGGGAAACCTGGATCCATTGTTTTTAGTCATCATAGGGGCCTATTGAGCTTTGCAATCGTTGCATACTCACGCTTTACTGGAGTCCTGAAGATCCTGGGTATATTCTCCCTTGCTAAAGTCCTCCCACCATCCATCTGGTCTCAGGAGACATTCAGGTTCAGACTTTTAGGCTTATTGTCAAATCCAACCTGCAGCATCACAAAGACCTCTATGTCATGTTTTTGTTTTTTTTCTGTTTTTTAGTTCTGCCTCAGTCATCTGTCACTTGCAGCATCTGTTGAACAAAATTTTTATGTCATGTCGCCAGATGCTGGTGGCGAACGTCGATCTGGGCCCCACCATTCTGGACATCGCCGGCTACAACGTCAACAAGACCAAAATGGATGGCATTTCCTTCCTGCCCGTTATGGTGAGAACTATGCTGATGTTGCTCTTTTGTAGTAAGAGCAAACCAACCCAGCATCACCACGTGGGTATATGGAAAAGTTACTTTGGTAGTAATTCCCTGTGGGACTGTCAGGTTGAAGCCTTGTCCTTTCAGAAATTTGGAATAATCCTTTGAAAAACAATTTACAGTGTTAAATGGGTAACAGGAAAGTTAAAGCTTGAATGTGTGTGTGTGTGTTATCAGGAGGGGAAGGTAAACAGCAGCAGTTGGAGAACTGACATTCTGGTTGAGTATGAAGGAGAGGGAAGCAACGTGTCCGACCCCGCCTGCCCTCTGCTGGGGCCAGGAGTGTCGGTACGACCAGATTAAATAATATTATCTGAGTTGAAGCGACTTCTGTACAGCTGAAAAACTCTTCTTCTCTAGGAGTGTTTTCCAGATTGTGTTTGTGAAGACTCGTACAACAACACCTACGCTTGCGTGCGCACCGTCGCCCCCTCTGCCAACCTACAGTACTGCGAGTTTGATGACAACGAGGTATAGAACAAATTACATCGCTTCAGTGTCTTTTCTTTAGTTCCATCTAGTGGCAGAATTGGGATGTAGTGATGACGCTCATGGATGTGTGTCTTCTTCAGGTGTTTGTAGAAGTCTACAATGTAACAGCAGACCCCTACCAGCTGACCAACATTGCCAAAACCATCGACCAGGAAGTCCTGGAGAAGATGAACCATCGGCTGATGATGCTGCAGTCCTGCTCTGGACAGTCGTGTCGGACGCCCGGCGTGTACGATCCAAGGTCTGTTCAAGACGTTTCACAAATAACTAAACATAGCAGATCTGGAAAAATGTAGAATAAAAAACCGAGTAGAGGCTTGTTTCTCACCAAAACCAAGAAGGACCTACTTGTTTTACTTCACTACTGCATTACAATATTATGACATCAACAAAAAGTCAGTACCAAACATAACATGTTGTCATAGAAACACATTTTGCTCTGCTGTAACTCAGAAGTCTCCAACCCGGGTCTTCAAGGCCCACTATCCTGCAGGTCTTAGATGTCTCCCTGCTGCAGCACACCTAATTCAAATTAAACAGCTCTCTAAAAAGTTCTGCTAATGAGCCATTAATTTGAAACAGGTGTGCTGCAGCAGGGAGACATTTAAGACCTGCAGGAGAGTGGGCCATGAAGACCCGGGTTGGAGACTTCTGCTGTAACTGCACAGCTTCATTATTGGAAATCCGAATGGTTTCATTTCTTCATCAATAACTTCTACTCAAAAGGTTTTTTGGTTCAAGTTAAAAATCCGTGTTTGATCAACCTTTCAGTAGATACAATTAAAAAAAACAAAAAACGGCATTGATTCGACATAGTAGTTAAGTTTGATAATTGAACTGCAGACATTTAATCAGCATTAAGCATGATGCTGCACAGACTTTATTAAATTAGTGTTCACTCAAGCTACGTTTTAAAATCTGACATTTAGAAAACATTAGTCATAAAAAGGGTTTTCAGTTTGGTTGTGATGGCACCTGTTAACGAATTTAAACATCAAGCCTCAGAGCATTTAAATAATTTAAGTCTGATTTTGGTATCCAGTCAGAAGTAGAGCTAGTAAAAGTTTCTACATTTTACAAGCAATAAAATGAGAAATTCTAAATTTGACCTGCTGTGCAACAGGTTATGGGTTCAACATCAGTTACCATGGCGATCCATTTAGATTAAAACTTTGCTAATCAAACTAGTAAACCATGTGCAGATAAAACTTTGATTTAAAAGCCCAAAGAAGCTGTTTAATCATCATCCAGAATTACTTTTAGAGGAAAAATAAGATGTGGTTTAACTAGCGTGTTGGCATTTCTGAGGGTATATTTAAAAAGGCAATCTACATTTCTTGTTTAATCCTGCGGTTTTTTCTTATTTTTTTACTTTTTTACTGACTTTTCATTGCAAATACACAACCAGTGTGTCAGTTTGAGCATTGCAGACACAACTAAGTTAACATTTTAGGAAGAGAGAAAAAATGTATCAGACCCAATAAAAACAGACAAAATAAAAACTGGAAAAGGAAAAAAAAATTTAAAAAGGGGCACATTCTTAGCAGTCAATTTCATCACGGAGCAGTGTTACATGACATTTCCATTCCCCACATTTACATAGATATAAGATCCATGGAAGAGTGTACGTGTAGCACACCTTCAAGAAGAGATCTAGATTATTATTGATCTTATAAATAAGTTCAAAAGAAGCTATCTTGGACAGCTCATCGGTCCATTCATTAAAACAATTTTTTTTCTTGCGATTTCCAGTGTCTCAAAACTATAATGTTTCTTGTTGCAAGAGCTAATTGCACCCATGCTCACATTTGTGTGGATAGGCCAGATTTCTTTGGTAAAATAACCACAACACATAAAGCTGGTCCCTCGCTAAGCTCCACTTTTAGTACTTTATTGACACATTATATAACAGCCACCCAGAGGCTGTGCGCCATCTCACATTCATAAAGCATATGTACCAGCGTGCCCCTTCCTTCACACATCTCCAACATTTGTCATGTTCCCCAAGTCCCAGCCTTGACAGTTTTACTGGAGTCCAGTTATTTCTATTTAATATTCTGAAGGAAATAAGCCGTATCTGCATGTCTCGGGCTATAGTGTACTAGGACTTAAGTGTTTCCTCCCAGACCTCATGATCAATAGGTGCCCCAAGATCTTTTTCCCATGCTAGCTTAACACCTTCATAGTTTGGGGGTTGTTGTTCTCTAAACATCTCATAAAATCTGGATGCCCCTCCTCTAAGCTTCCAGTCTGATTGCCATAGCTTTTGAATACAAGGGACAGGTGTAAATTTGACTTTTCTATCTGCTGTTATAATACAGCTCCTGAACTGAAGGAATTTCCAAAAATCTTTGCTGGGGATATTATATTTAGACATACATCGCTCAAAGGAGACAAAATGCTTCCCATCAAATAAATCTTCCAGTAACTTTACTCTAACTTTACTTTTCCTTTTTGTTAATTTTCAATGGTCTTTTATACCATGTTGATGCTCCTATCGTGTGGTAGTAGTTCAAATGACACGCCTGGCCAACTTTCTCTAGAAAATGCCCACACAGGATTTCTGTAGAGTACATCACCTCCTGCCTGGGTAAGAGAAGCTTGCACTGAGAAGGGATCTATCAACTCTCTCTCAATCGCCACCCAGGCAGGAGTAGAGACCTCTGGCCCATCTGACTTAGCTAGCTGACTGAGACTGATACCAATCTATTCTTGGGCATCCCAGTCCACCCTCCTCTACTGATGCATATAGTTTCTTTTATTGAAACCAGGCTTCTTCCCAATCCACAAGAAACCATTTATGGCCCTGTTAAGTCTAGATAGAAGGGGAAGTGGGAGGTCCAGAGGTAGCATGCTTAGTATATAATTAATCTGTGGTATTTTAATAATCTTTAATAAATTTATCTTTCAAAATAATGATAAACCTATCATTATTAAAATTTTGACCAGTTACAATTACTTTCCATTTGTTTAATAATGGGCATTAGGTTTAGATTGATTATATACTTTAATCCTGGGGTAATCTTGATCCCGAAGTAGATCAAACCAGATGGGAGCCAATTATTGCGAATACTGGGAGGGCATATTGTAGACAAGGCATCGCTTCAGATTTTGGCCAATTAAAATTGTAACCTGATATACGAGAAAAAGAACCAATCATGGATAAAATATGAGGCACTACAATTTCTGGGTTACTTGACGGTATCAAAATGTCATCTGCATATAGTAAAAACTTTATGTCCAAAAGCAAGGGCTTTAATATCAACGTGGTTCGTAAATGCCGAAGCTAAGGGATCCAAAGCGCCGGATCTACCTTGTTCCTCGTTTGCCATACTAAATGTATCAGTCTGCGCAGGTTATCTGCCGAGGACCGCCCCTTAACAAATCCCACCTGGTCAGGCTGGGTCAACATAGGGAGATACACCTCTCGTCTTAATGCCAATATCTTAGCCAGAATCTTGGCGTTTTGTCCTATTTTTAAACTTTTGACTTATGTTTTGTACTACATGTTAAATAACATTTCCATATTTACAGATGAAGAAGTGGCACAATATGCCAAATTTAAGGTAGTTAATTCAAATTTAAAGGTAATTGCTTTACTTTTTATGTATTAATTTCAGATAAGTTTTAAGAAAATAATAGGTTTTAGAACCAAACTACAGGAACAATTATAATTATTAATTAAACACCCCAACAGTAAAAGCTTTAATTAAACCCAGGAAAATATATTACTTGCTTTTGAATTACTAGAAACTTGTTCACCTGACCTGCACGTTCAAGCTTTAACCATATGCTTTTTTATTTATTTTTTTCAACCCTGCAGGTACAAATTTGACCCACGACAGCTGTTTCCCAGCCACAGTTGGAGGCTCAGCAGACTCAGACAGATGATGAAATAAGGATGAAGGATGAGGAGAAGATGGAAGGAGCACATGAAGGAAGAAAGGCTGTTTTTTTTTATTGTATTCAGCCTTTTGTGCTGTTGCCTTGTTGTCGGCCTCCTGAGCTGAGCCAATCTCTTGCAGAAGGGATCACGTATTTGGGGGGAGGAGGTGGGTTACCATGGAGACACGAGGCCTCTCCGGATGCAGGACCCACCTTTTACACTTTGTGTTACTGCCTCTGTTAAATAAGCTTAATATTGGTGAAAGGAAGCCAGATTATTCAACTAACAAGCCATGAATTCAGATCCTGTTTTCTTATCAGCGTTTCACACGTCAGCTCAGTCATCTCCTTTTAAATCTTTTATTTTAATTATTGTTCCTCCGCCCAGCCAATCTCGATATCCCGGATTTTTCTTTATGCAGTTGGGTGATCCCTAAAACTTTAGTAAAAGAATATTTTGAGGTAACAAAATGGTTTAACTACATTTTGAGGTGCTGCATGCCGATACTTAAGATTTTCTTCACCAATCCAGCCACCAATCATTTCTTCTGTAGTCAAATATGCAAATTTGTTTCAAATCAACAATGGATGATTGGCGAACAGTTCATGGAGTTTATCTGTACATAACTACAATATCTGTGCCTAGTTTTAAACTACATTTGACACCCTAAGAGAAGTGATCAACAAAATCTGAATTAGCTGACAATCATGAGATCCTATTCACACTACAATTTAGCTACAAGTCTGTCATTTCAACGCTTTCCCTTTATTGGGAATGACTGGACCACGACTAATAAAATTCATGTTCATGCTGGCAGAACAGCAAGGAGACATTTAAACAGCGAATGCTGCATTTTACTTTTTAACAGAAGTTTTTGTGGCAACAAACACTTAAGCGCTTCTCTTTGCAGGGATGACATCATAGTGGGTAAATGAGTTAAACTAGATTAGGGTTCTAGTTCTCCGTCTTAACCAAAGGGGGGTGTTAGACTCGTAATGGTTAGTCTCCCAGGTGTTTTGTTCGTTTAATAAGATTCAAACAGTTCTACTAAAGTAAAATTAAACTATGATGTGTAAAGCACCACATTGAGGGGGTGGGAGAAGCAGTGGCAGCAACCACCACCAGCATGCTAAATATCCCATTTGCAACCAGTACGTTATTCTGACTGGACTTTCAGATTAAATGCAAACTTTTTAATCCAACTAAAATCATGCAAAACTGAATTTAAAAGAGTATGCAATCATTCATACCACTGCAGGTTTGTACCTAGAAGTAACTGAAGAAGCAAGCACAGAGAATTTTGGACAGCATAGTAAACAAGTACACAAAATATGTCTTTTTAAGGTCAACCTAACAAAGAGAAGAAAAAAGGAGACTCATCGCTGGTTGGAATCAATGATTCATCAATGCTTGTATACCGGAACAAAGCGAGTAGTCCGTGTATAACTACGCATGTAAGCATGAGTGTTTATGTTTGAGTCCATCGGCTCAGTCTGGAATTTAAAAAAAATTAAAAGTACGTTTTGACCTGGACAGAAACAGGAAACATACAAATTGGCTTCATCTGTGAATTTATTAAAGGAGTGAAAATGAATAAAATGTTAAAAGAAAGAAATGGATATTCATGATTAAACGTTTACAGAAAAGGAAGTGGCAGCACCTACTGAAAGAGAACCAGAGATCAGTGCCTTGCAACAAACAAAGTAAAACTTACAGTGGGAAGCGGTTAAAGTTAACATTTTACAGAGAAAAAATTATAAAGTTTCACAGTAAACATTTTAAATAATTTTGCAATAGAAATGTGGACAGGATCGGTTCTTGTTGGCTGCCTGCTGGATGCTTCATGTTTTACTGAAACCACCTTCAAGTCAGTGTGGAGATTTAACAGCTTATTACTGATGCTGCAGACAAACATTTCACTAGTTTTTCATTCATTTATTTCAAATTAATAATTGTGACTTTGTTTTAATAATCAACTTAATACATTTTAGCAAAGTTTGCTGAAGTACTAAACATTTCATGTATAGATAAAACACAAAGTGAGTTAAGTGGTGAAAGTAGAGATTAAGTCTTTAAGTATGTTTTGTTTGAAGCATTAAATTGAACCAAATTTCCTCCAACATACAGAAAATATCCTAATGAAAAGGGTGATGCTGTAATTTAACACACAGGCAGGCGCCAAGAGAAGAAGTCATCTGATCTTTAAATTTATGGGTTTGGATTGACACCGTTTAAGGCCGAACAAAAAATTTAATTTACCTAACTTTATCTTTAACTTTAAGGGAACTTAACTATGCTTTGAATATTTGTTAATGCCACAAACTGAATTCATGCAAGTTTTTAAAAGTATGCACTTTTTTTTTTTTATGTTGAATTGCTCCTTTAAGCTGCAACTTTGTGCTGATATTCATATTTAATTTAAGCAGAACTATATCAATATAAATGGAATAGAGATAAATTACTGCCAAATAAAACAAAAAATCAACTGACAGCTACCTGCAGATCAGGTCCAGATAGGATTTTCCAGCTGCTACTGTGACGAATCCTGGATTAACATTTCCACGTCGGATCAGAATCCTCCTGAGACCACGGGACTGAACTAACCCATCACCAGACTGTTTGTCCTCGTAAAGCTGGTCACTTTGTTTCACTTCACTGATGCACTTTCCAGCCTGTCAGAACCAGTTGGTTGTTTCGGCATCTTTAGTTTGATTATTCAGAGTAGTTTTTAATGATTGTCATGATGTAATTTTGACTGGTGTTTTTGTCCAAATAAAGACATTCTATAAAGATCACAGATTGGCTCACTCAGAAAGTCTTTGAATGTTTAAGTTTATCAAATTATGGCATTGATTAGTCAAAATTAGATTTTTTTTATCAATTAAACCAAATCAGAAAAGCTTTTAGACCTGAAAGAAACAGGTTTGCTTTGTTAAATGTCCAGTAATGGTGTCCTGCTTCCTTTACATTAAAAATCCTGCAGAAAACCTTTAAGTCAAGGTTTATGTTGAATTATTACTTAACATCTACAGCTGAAAGTACTGATCATTTCCAGGTTAATCAACATCAGTTTTGGTGCATTAAAATGTCACAATCTCCACCCAGAAAAATGTGTTTAAAGTAGCTTGAAAAAACGAGAAGGAAAAGGAGAAATTTCTTAGTTTGATTAACTATACGAGTCTGTTTCAGCTCCTTATGCCACCCATTAACTCGAGTCTCAGCAACAAAGATTTAACATAAAATATTTATTTTAAAAACTTAGTCAGGTAATTGAAACGGTTTTCAGACAGTATTCATATTTTAAGGAGTTAATCTCAGATTAAACTTGACAATCCACATCTCAGCAGCAACTTAAACTTCAGTATTAACAGATTTTGTGCACATTTAAGTATTGATTAAACTGATTATGAAGTAGGTGTCTCTGGTGAAGTAATTCAGTCCAGTTTGTTGTTTGTATGTTTCTCCTTAGACATCCTGTCCAGAAGCAGCATGTAAGCCAATTAAGTGAAGATACACTTATCACTTGTTCATTGGAGGTTGTTACTAATCTTAGCTCAGGGCCCAGTTCAGGGAAAAAGTGACTATTTTTGCTCTGGAGTCTTGTATATAAGGAGATTAATGTCTCCCACTCAGTTTAGTGATATTCCTGCTTTCTTTGATTAAGCTGCACATCATGTGGGGAGTTTTTCAGACAGTTTCAGATCAGTTTCAGAGGGACATTTCCAGTTTTCTCTGGTAAAAAGTCACTATTCATCCCTCTTCAGATGCAGGTGGAAAGTTTTATGAATTTACACTGTCCTAAAACATCTTCAGTTTTCTACTCTGGGGTCACTAGTGTCCATCAGAAGCCACGGGTCACTTCCGGTGTAAAATGTCAAATTAGGAAACAGTCTCCTGTGCTCACGAAGCTGTTGTCCGTCATCGGCTCTCCCAGCCCTCCAGGACAGGCAGGAACGGTAGGTCGGTGTTTCCCAGGTAGGTCCTCCCCCGGTGCTGGAAGACGTCACTGATAGCCCACGTTAGGCGCCCTTCTGGGTCGTGGAGAGTTCCCACGATTTTGCCATCCAATCCGAGCTCCAGGACCAGAGCGTAGTGTGGCAGGAGGAGGTTGTACAAACTCAGAGGAACCACCTGCAAACACAAAGACAAGATGGCTCCAGCTGCTTAAACATGCAAATGGTAAAGTATATTTATAAGTTTGTTATAAACATTGCTTTTGTTTGTCATCTGAGGCACAGCAAACATCTCCAGAAAATTCTAACCAAGATGCCTAACCCATCTCACCTGGCTCTTCTCCAATTTAAAGCAAATTATGAATTTTATTATTGAGAACTAATTACATAGTTAAAGAAAAGGAACATTAAAACACACCCAGGGTTGATGAGACTCATCACTTTTTCTGCTGCCTGAATTAATTTCTCCTGCTGCAGCTGCTCTAGATTTCTGTTTTGTGGTCTGGAATATTATGGGTCTGAATAACAATTTAATAAGTTCTTAACCAGTTTTTCAGTCTGGTTTCCAGTTAATGACATGAAAGCAAGCAACAGGTTGCATCATTCACTGATTTAGTTTAATGGACATTGTACAATTATTTGTTATTTGGTATGAGGAGGCCAACAATGTGATGAAAGAACAAAAACATAGTCCCTGTATTACTGTAGGGACTGACCTGTGACAGGTTGTGGTTGCAACCCAACATCTTCATCCGATTACAACTCAGTTAGAAAAACCTCTTGCAAAGACAACAGCGAGCCTCATTTCCTCGTGTTTAGATGAAGTAATTAGAGACTGGATTAAGGAGATTGCTGATGTCAGCGTGGGAATGATGAACACACTGACCTTGGCCATGAAGCGTTTGACTGCCGGGTATGGAGCGATCATATCCAGGAAGGGAGGCATGAACTTCCGAAAGCGAGGTGTTGTTATGCCAACCAGGAACGTTCTGTGGTCGCTAAGGCGAATGTTGTCAGGGTAACCGATCATGTTATCCATTATTAACTCCTTTGTGCCAGCCTTCGGGCCCTTTAGCCAATACCTGAGAGGAGACAGAGTCGGCTTAAAGTCCTCGTGTGTAGTTGTTCACACATTCTCATCCTTTTTGAAACTTGAGTGAATCCACTTGAAGCAAATGACACCATTTTAGTGTGGAAATGTATACTTGGTCTCCACAGAATTAAAGCAAGGCAATGTAATGTCTTGACTCGTAAACAACAGTGTGCAAGTACCGCAGTATGCGTGCGATGCTGGTCTCGGCCAGCAGCAGGAAGTCTTCGTCAGGCGACAGTATGATGCCGTTGGGCATGTAGAGGGACTCCAGCAGCACCGTCACGTTTCCTGTCCGAGGATCGTAGGAGAGAAGACGGCCGAGGCTGTTCAACTCGATCACCTGAAACATCGAATTATTTTGCTCCTCAGTTTGAATTAACTTTACATTAAACTTATTATCATTGACAATATTGTTATTGGTATTACTAATCGTAGACATTATAATTACTATTACAAGATGACATCATGGTAATTTTATAATCTGACATTGTTTGACCCAGATTATGATCATGTTGATACGGTTCAAAATATAGCAGGTGGGCTGTTGGGTCTATGGCTCGGAGTGCTTCTAGTTTTTTCTTTTTTTTATTTATATGCATTTTTTCCCTTCATCTTTATTATCATTAATATTGTATTATTATCACAACTAGAATTTTTATTTTTGTTGTAAAAATCAAATTTTATTGTTATATTTACTTTATATAAATATATATATAAGTATATATGAATATATAAATATTACAAGTAAGATTGTAATATTTGTTGTAGATAAATATTATTTTTCAATATTACATTGGAATTACCGTTACTCATGTAATTACACTGCAATGTAGTATTACATTAAAATTACATTAAACATTATTAATATAATGCTTGCCTTCCATTTCATGCGTTTATATATGTGTCTATACATAGCACTGAGGTACGACTATACTTTTGATGATGATGAAAAAACACTTCATTCAGACATCTTAAACATAGGAAATAGTAATACTAAATACACAAACAAAAAATGCCACATAAGTGTCTGAAAAGGAGTGGGGAGAAGCCTACGCTCATTTAGCCCACCCCCATGGTGGCATTCCTTTTTCTATTTAAATCATTAAATTAATTTGTTTATTTCAGACACATCGATCCATTTCAGCAATAATGACACAATACAAAAAAAAAACACTTCAAAAAGGATTTAGTTTAGCTAAGACAAATTTCTATTGTTGCTTTACATTTAAACATGGTGATATGAGTCATTAGGTCCATTAAGTTGTTTTGATTTATACCGGATGCATTCATGGGCATTTGTTTAAAACTTCACCTAAGGAATATCTTCATCTGACAAACTAGTGAGAACAAACCTGCAGCATCAGACAGATCGGGATATTTTCTACCTCATCTAATCATCTTACAGCCAGGTTACCTGTTCCACTGTGATGACCTTTTTTCAGGGCTGTTTAATCCTTCAAATTGAAAAACCACCGGCTTAATTTTCATATTTTAATGACTCCAAGCTCATTCCTCTGGGATGTCTGCTTTACATGCCTGCAGGCATTTTCCAGGAAGTCAGATTTCTCGCTTACATGAACATTTAAAAATCTTTCCTGATGGAATCTGTTCAAGGTTAACTAATTCTGAAGTACTTCCTGGAGCCTCAACAGAAGCTCTGAATAGACTCAAAGCATTCAGTTTTTTTATTGGACGGGTATGAAGAACGAGACAGACTCCTATTATTTGTGGGAGGGCAGCTGTTACCAGGCAACGCTAAAAAGACACAAAGCCTGCTTGCATCAGCTTTCCTTCCTCTAATTTTCTTTTAGAAGAGCTTAGTCACATAATTTGCTTCACTTAACTTATTTTCAACTCTTTCAGATGCTTTTTGGGTTGTTTTTAAGTTTGAACCTCAAGGAGTTGATTTGATTCTTATTTTACTGCTCAGATCTGAAGCTTATTTCCTCATCTGGTCCATCTTTCCTCTCCTCTCACCTCCAGTTTGACATGTCTGCGCCCCCAGCGGCTGGAAGAATCTGTGAAATAGACGATCCCTGTTTGAGAAGAAATCTCGAGGCCATTCAGAAAGGCAAAGGGAACACTATCAGGACCTGAGGACAGGGGAGAGAAGTGGAGGAAACAAGGCTGGATTAACTAGTATTAACAGAGCTTTATTTAGTAAGACAATAATAAACACACCATACCGTCTGAATTTGCCAACAGTAGAGTCTTTTCTCCTGTTTTGGGGTCGACGCTATGCAGCCCGAGGTAGGAGTCGGCGACGATCAGCTGACCATGGCGGTCCAAACGAACACCATGAGGACGACCGCACACAGGTTCATAGTCAGTGCTGCTGCCTGGAACAACACAATAAACATTAAGCTGCAGAAAATTTGTTGTCAACAACAGCATGAGAGTCACTTTTTTTTTTTTTACTTTAATAGCCAAATAACTAGTTTTTTTTTTTTTTTTTTACAGAAATATTAAATTTGGATCATGTGAAAAAAAAGACAAAACTAAATTTTAAATTCATGCTGTTAGAAAAAGAATGATTTAATTATTAAAATGTCTATTCATTACAGATTATATCAGTTGAGGTTATTATAAAGTTTTTCCTTCCTGTTAAGATTGAATCGATTATGTCAGTAAAGTGCCTTTGTTGTGAATTGTGGCTGTTCAAATAAAGCTGAATTGAAACTGAATTAGGCTGGATAGTGGTGTGGTGGCCCCACAGCAGGAAGGTCACTGGTTCGTGCCTCAGCCGGGGAGTGGTTCAAACATGGGTCTTTCTGTGTGGAGTTCGCATGGTCAATCATGCAAGCCCACACCAATAGACTTAAACACAACTTTTTCCCCATGGCCTTGAAGAGACTGCTACAGGAACCATGACCCGGCTGGAGTCGGAGATACGGGCTTTTGGTCAGTAGCGATATTCGCATTATTTTCAGTTCAGCCCAGTTTCAGTCCAAACTTGTGATGAAAGATCCTGCTCGCCGGTCAGTGGAAGGAGTCC
>JBAMHW010000026.1:7388889-7421786 GCA_037177495.1 Rhadinocentrus ornatus
CCACGCATACACGGGGAGAACATGCAAACTCCACACAGAAAGGCCACCAACCTCCCCCAGCCGAGGCTCGAACCAGCCACCTTCTTGCTGTGAGGCTGCAGTGCTAACCACCACACCACCGTGCAGCCCCTTTTTAAATATGTTCCCTTTAATTATAAAAATTTGCACTGTACAGTATTAATGGCTATATTTTAGTCTAATTTGTATTTTAAACTCTCCATCACTTTACATTAGGAATGCACATTTTCTGTTAGTCTTATATTTATTCATGTTTTTTGTAATTCTAGATATATTTTGGCCTTGTTGTGTCTTACCTGTATGCACTCTGATCCATGTTTCTACATCAAAATTAAAATACTGTAGGAAAAAAGTGTCAAAGCGTCTTCCAAGATTGTGGGACATTTACTCTGAAAGCACTGTTGGTTTGGGTTTTCTCAGCTTCACATGAGTCAGAGTCCAATGTTTGGCTGTGAGACTGCAGCCAGGAGGAGGAGGGGGTCCCACTTTCTGTCTGTGGGGTTATTCGAGATGGGGTCAAACAAGGGACGGGAGGAGGAGCGGCTGCATCTGGTCCAAACAACAGACCTTAACACACTGACAGCAGCAACACATTGTTGAGCAGTAAAACACGATAAGTCATCCTGACAGCTATTAATAAAAAAATTTAAAACATGGGAAGTTGAGCTGCTGCTTACATACGGTCCAGAAATGGTTCAGAAAATATTTATCTCAACGTGGCCAATAATTCTTGCTGTATTCCATCATTGTTTAATCCAGCTTTCTAAACCTTCAAATACAAAATACAGAGGACACATTTCCTCACAGTAAATAAGTTAAATGTTTACTTATTTTACTTCTGTAATAATCTGTACTTCCAGATTTAGATCTAAATAATGTGCAAATGAAAGTTTTTATGTATTTTCTGGACTTTCTGAAAGGCTTTTATTTAGGTGTCTCACTGGGTCCTGTGCAAGGGGCTTCAGGCATCGGGCCCTTTGCTATCGTCTATTAAACGGGAACTTAGTTCACACTGCTGGCAACAGGTCGGACCAATTTCTGATGGGTTTCAGATATCAGCAGTGTTGGCAATCTTTATGGACAGACTTCTACGTGCAGCCAGTACCAGAGGGTTTCCTATTTGCTTGGCTTAGGGCTGCATATTTTTATGGATGATGTGGTCCTTTTGGCTCTGTTGAGCAGAGGCCTTCAGCAGGCATTGGAGCATTTTTAGGTCAGGTGATAAGCAGCTGAATATTAGCATTGCCAAATGGGTGGATATCCCACTGTGGGTTGGAAGTGCCTCAAATGGAGGATTTCAAGTATTTCATGTCCTCATTAACAAGTTTGGGAAGAATGGAGCAGGATGGGGCTTTGCCAGTTTGTCGTGAAGATTGAGCTAAAGAGAAAGGCAAAGCTATCGATTCCGTTCCAACCCTAACTCATCGTCATGGGATGTGGGTTGAGACCAAAAGAATCAAATCTCACAAATAAGCTTCTTCAAAAGGGTGTCTGGCTCAGGTGAGGGGGGATGTTTCAGAGATGTCCCTTTCTCAGGACTGGCTGATGAACTGGTTTTGTTCAAGGATCTCTTCTCAGGCTGCTGCCTACCACCTCATCCCGCAAAAACAGCATAACATTGATGGATTAATGCAGATTAATAAACATTGATTTATTTAACTCAAGGAATGAGGAGCAGATTTTTGACTGACCATAATTCACAATATAGAGGAACAAGCAGACACAAACATATTAATCTTTTTTCTTTTAATTTCACTTTAATAGTAGAAGCCCGCCTTAATGGAGGAAAAGCCACATTTGGTAATGAATTTAAAGAAAAACACCTGGAAAAACAAACCCGTCTCACACAGAGATCAGATCAAACCTTCAGTCTCTCGTCCAGGTTGGATTTCGGTCTGCAGCTGTAAATCTTTTCAAAAGGCACTACAGGCGCCAGAAAGCACAACGTTTCAGACCGACTTCAAGCTTTTAGTACAAGTATGGCTTCTGTTCACTTGAATACTGAGAGGACAGATTGGTGAATTAAATTTGGATTCTTTCTCAAATGTTGGCTTAAATTAGGACCTTTATATATAAAATTTGTAAATCAACTTCTGCTCATTTGCTAATTATTTTAACAAGGTATTGGTGCTAAGAAAATTAAACAAAATGGTATAAAATCACAAAAAAACCATCAGCTCTCAATATGTGAGCACAACCGGTCCAAAAGCTTTTCATACAAAATAAACTGATCTAAAAGCTTGATTTCCACTTGAAAAATATAATTAATTCTCATAAGATTTCTTTACTATAAAGCATGAATTAGCTCTGAGCAGCTCAGATGTAAGCGTACATTGTGAGCATGTATCAGGCAAACACGCACAATCCATTAAAAAAACATTTTATAGGTAACTTTGAGCAAAACATGGACATAGATGGATAAAATGACGTCTGTCACATTGTACTTCTGTTAGTTATAATAAAACAACATAATCACAAGTGGAGCTTCCCAAATAGGATTATAATGTAATGTTAGGTGGTGCTGCAGACTTATCAGGAGGGGAAAAAAAAGCTGTCTTCCCTGAATTCAACAATAAAGTGCCCAACATAAATGTGATGAAACCAGTCTAGTTTGATGTGTTCCAACAGCTAGAGTTGCTTATAAAATACATAATACCAACATCAAGAAGATGGCTTGAACAGTTCTCATGCAGATATTGCATAATTTTTATTATAAAATCATGTACGGAGGCAAAAAAGGGCCAAAAGAGTCTGTAATTTTAATCCAAGAAGCAACTTAGAGTTTAATTTATAAGTTTTTGATTTGCCATTTTACATCACTAGATAAAAAGCTTTAAGCCAATCAAATAAATTTTTGTTTTAAAATAAATGGCCAAATGATTGATCTTTAAGTTTATTTTCTATTTGCTATTATATATATATATATATATATATATATAGTGTTGTACTCACATAAAGTCTGGTGACCTGTGAGACAGACTTCATTTAAATAAGATTGCTTATTCTTTAGTGTTGCCACATGTTGCAATCCAACCATTTTGTTTAAAACTTGTGTAGCTTAAACTTAACTGCTTTTTTTCAGCTGCTTATAAGATGATTTTTTTCCACCTTTGGCTTTTTTGCTTCCATAAAAAAAACCAGTGTTTGATAAAAGAATAAAACAGGTTAAACACCCTTTTAAATAAATCTCTAAACATTATACATTTTTCCTGCAGTGGGAAGAGGCTTATAGTATAACTTTGCTCCAGGCAACACCACTAAAAATATCTTTGGTTATAACAAACAATAAAGTGAAATAAATCTATGAGATAATCAATGTATGTTTGACACAGAAATGAGAGAACAGTTGTAGTTGTTGACCACTAGATGGCGACATTGCACAGTGGCTCCTGCAGCGCTGTCAGTATGACATCATTCAGCTATATTTGTGACAGTGGACACCACTTCAAAATAAATAAAAGATTAATCCAACAGTTTGGTTTATTTAAATGATTGTCCTATTGAATTATCTGAATAAATGCTGAAACAAAAAGCCAAAAAGAAATTGGAAAACCCCTTTTTAGTCTCTTTATAAGCAGTAAACTGCATAAAGAAGCTACATATAACTATTTAAACATAATTAATCTTACTACTTTTTAACCTTCTTCACTTGCTTCTGTCTTTATATGAATTTTCTACTTTTCCTTTCTTTCTGTCTTGCCTTGTTTCTCTTTGTAATCCCCCCCACCCGAACCTTCATCAACAAGGAAAGAAAATACAAACTGTGGTTGACAAGGATGTCAAGGCTGCACGTTGAACTTGAGATAAGAAACATGCATCACAAATGAAAGGCTGCAGACAGACAAGACTAAGACACAGGCGAAAGGAACAATGCAGCCATTTTCCTCCTCTGTTCTTTGCAGCTATCACCACTTACAGACCTTCTTTTCTCTCAGATATGGATTTTAAAAGCTTCCATAAATACAAAAAACAAACAAGCAGTTAATCAGAGTGACTTGTGCTCAGAGGAAAATCTCATCATTGCCCTCAAGGCTACAATCACACTGCTCCTATAACAATCTTTCCCATGTTTTCCAAAAACAAAAACCTTTCCTCTTCTTGTTTTCTTCCTTTCTACATCTAATGTTTCTCTTCTACTTCCTCTTAACAGCTCAGTCAACTTCCAGAAACTTTCAATCACATCCCAGTGCTCCTTCCTCCGACTGTGATGGGTCAAAGTTAAGCATTACTGTCTACTCCACCCACGTCAGTCTGTTAAGTTCATGCTTCATCAAACGCTGCTGCTGTTCAAATACAAAGGCTTTCCATCCCACCAGCTCTTTGTTATTACACTCACGCTTGTCTTTACTCTGCAGAACAATATGTCTACTGACCACGACCAAAACTAAGCTACTTTTTGGGCTCAGAAACTTCTAAAACCTTTGTTTATGTGTCCGTACCCACAATTATTAGTCTGTTTTCAGTCACTTGAAATTTCAGTTCTGAAATTTGACTTGTTTGGTTTCTCTGTACCTTTGTCAGCAACTTTCAGTTAACTGACAACTACAGAGCCTAAAATGTGCCACAATTAGCAAGAGATAAAAGATGTTTTAAATTATACCTTAAAACAAATTAAATGTATTTTAGCTTGTCTCTAAATAGTATATCTATTTAAAAGAAATCCAGAATACATCAAAAATGTATAAGGAAATATTACCATATGCTGCAGAATTCTCTAATAAATTCTGGATAGAAAACAAAATCTGATTTTCTTTTTTAAAATCTTGATTTAATTGCTCTGTGATAAAACAATTTATTTTTCAATGACCAATACGCTGGTGTGTCTGTTCAAAAATTTGATAAAAGAAATTCTATAACAGCAGGCAAAAAAGTATAAATCCGTAAATTACGTAAATTTGAGAATATGGAAAAAAAACGCATACTACATATCATCAACGTATAAAATGGCCTATATAATTTTTTCATGTTTTTTTTTCTCAAAACTAAACATTGAAAACAAAAAAAAAATGTTTTGAAAAAAAAAGAAGAAAAAATTAAAAATCATTAAGCCAATAATTTAAGAGTGAAAATAAGATATTCGTCGTACAATAAAAACAATGCAAATGCAATTAAATTATTTGGTTTTGGAAAAATGCATCAGTTTCTAAGTGACACCACATCAGATCTGGTTCTAATTTTCTTTGCTTATTTTCTTAACAAAAGCAATAAAATTAATGTTAATAACTATGATAAAAATAATAATACCATTGATTAAAAAAAGTGCTAATTTTGTTTGGCACATTTGGGACTCCATACATTTCTTGAACCTACTCCTCCCTTTTTTCCAGAAATATTCCCCATCAGCATCAGTGAACTCAGCATTTTCTTCTCTGACACCACCAAGCATATGTAATTGAGGCTTTTGGCCCGTTTGTGATTAAAATTAGCTAAACTTAGTATAAACTGATGTCTGATGTTCATATCATGTGTCTATATATCTAGTTACAGTCTGAACAAACTACTCTGTTACTGTGTCAAAATTAAGATAGTTTCTGCCTCTATGTTATAAATGAAAATAAGACTTTGCTTTAAAAAGAAAAAAAAGCTTCACCCATATAAATTAATAAGAAAAATATTTACACACCTTTAAAACAAAACAAATTCAATAATAAAAATAACCCAACATATGGCCTCGAGTCTTTGTTTGAAGAATAAAAACAAAGAGGGGTACAAAGAGAATTCAGATGAACTACATAAATTTTGTGACAGCAGGACAGAACGAGAGAAGAAGAGAGGGATGGGCGGAGAACAGCTGAGAGGATGAATGAATATGGCACAGTTGAGTAAATCTGCGGTGTCCTCAGGCCGACTGAGCCGAGCAGGCAGCTGTTTGAGGTCTTGAAAAGCCGTCCATTTATCCTTTATCTGCTTGTCCCTCATGTGTTGTCTCTTATCTCTTCATCAGTTTCATCCCGTTTCCCTGGCGCTGCATCCTCTCCTCACATCCCTCCCTCCAACAAAGTGTACACTGGATTTCTCTTCTGAGGAGAGAAAAAAGATCTCCTCCGTCCACCCCTCTAGAGAGCAGTAGTCATGTTTCATTCAGGTTAAATCCTCAGAGAAGGCCCTCTGAGCTCCAGTAATGCCTCCTGGAGTCTATACCTGTAGGCTTCATAGCGGCGAATCACCACCTCTTTCTGCTCCTTTTCCTCTTTGTCAAGGATCTGCAGGAAGTTACGCAGCTCGGGGATGGAGAAAGCATCCCACTGGGGAAAAATATAAATAAAAAGAGATGAGCAAGAAGACTTTTAATAATGAGATATTTTGTTTGGTTGTTCATGTGTATGGATGTTTACATTTGGACAGAAGAGGTAGAAAACAAAGCAAGTCAGTCTGAATGGTGGGCAAACTAAAAAAGGGAAGAGGCAACTAAAGAAGAAGGAAAAAATGAGGAGGAAGACTAAAACAGAAGAATGTAAATAAGACCAACTAAAAACACACATCAAGGAAAGAATACTTAAGAAAATAAAAGAAGAAAGCAAAGAAGATGAGAAGAAAATGAACACAGGATTAAAGAACAAACAAAAGCAAAGATAAAAAAGATTAACAAAAGTTAAAAAGAGGCAGATAAATTGTGGTACCATGACTTCTCCGGTCTGTTCCCTCAGTACAAAGCTGAGCATTTCCAGGTCGGGTCCCGCCACCAGACGAAGAAACAGAGGCTGCTCGCCATCTGCCAGCTTACACACATACTCTGCAACACACACAAATTCAGTTAGTCTGTAGAGTGTGTGCATCATCACAAACCACATACATGCAGGCATGTGTGTGTGTACATATAAGCAGAGCTGGCAGAGGATGAATGGCAGGGTAATCAGCGAGAGGTGTGGTTGCTCTATTTACATCTAAACACAGGCAGCAGTGCATTTCTGAGACCAGGTCTGAATGAAGATTACAAAATAATGAGGACTACATGACGTTGCATCCACATCTTTGCCAGAATTCTTATATTTAGATATCTCCCAAAGAAATTATGAACAACATTTTATAACCATATTGTTGTTCAATTTCCCAAATGATTGAAAACATTTACTTAAATTAGGGATAAAGTCTCCTGTAGGTCATCCTCAAGGCGTCTACTTTTATTCTTAATTCCAAGATACTTTATTTCCCCCGTAAAAAAACCCGAAAGGGCCCATTAAATAGCTGCATACAGCTGTTGTCAGACTTCTGTCTAGACATTCTTTTACTAGCAGGCTGTACATCTCCAGTAATTAATGTAAACCAAAACCAGGAATGACATCCACTTCAAGTTTATTTTTAAAGCTTAAAGTCTTGTTGGAAGCTGATGAATGGTCTCCTCCTCACTTGGAGCTGCCTGAAAGATAATACGCGACATCAAACAACCCTGCAACAGTTGCAGATTCACGCACTGTGTATGCGTGCTGTATTTATATGCTACATCTGTTCCTGGGTATCCCTGATGTCGGTGGGAGAGCCCCGTGGCATCCGGCACGAGGGCGAGGCCTCCACACAGACACAGAGGACATCATTAGCTTGGCATGAAAGGCATGAAATGCTGTCTCCACAGCTGTCATGTTCACAGTCTCAGACAAACTCAGGAGTCTTACCTTGCTCCTCCCTGTGGCAGCGTTTGTACAAGGCGTATTTGGCCGGGTTGTCCACGACTGTGTACTTGTTCAGGAGGGCCATGATGACCTGACGAAACAAGAACCAAACTGTCTGTCAGTGTTGAATGAAGCAACAGTCAAACCTCGAGCCAATAGGCCACTACTTATTCATTTTTACCTATTTCTGACATTCAGCTACAGTTAGATCTTTTTCTTTTATATTATTTGAAGTGACTAAATCCACTATTACACCAAAGTTTGAGCCATTTTTCTTTACATTTTACATGAGAACTTTGCTGTTTGTGTTCTTTTATAAGTTTAACTGAATTTTCTACTACATTTTCCAAATTAATAGTTATTATAACGCAATTATCCTTACTAAAGAAAAGATATAAAATTTATGACAAAGGCACATTAAATCTAAATCTTAAAGATCGATGTGTACCTTTGAGGATTATCTCAATCTCCAGTCCTTAAGGGCTTCTGTCCTGCAGGTTTTAGATGCTCCCCTGCTCAAAAACTCTTGATTCATATGTAATAGCTTGCTAAGTTCTGCAAAATTACGCATTCATTTGAGTCAGGTGTACTGAAGCAGGGGAGAATGGCCCTTAAAGACTGGAGTTCAAGATTCTTGCTTTAAAGTAGGGCTGGGCGATTAGTCCATAAATCGATTTTCCATTTCTGGAGATTTATTTTTTATGAAAAATTGTTTTGTTTTTTTTCCTTAGTTAGTTAGCAGCAGACTTAGCCCTCCCTCCAAGCCAGAACGGTGTTTGTCTGACAGGTTTACAGTGAAGTGAGCCGTCACTCACGCCTGGGATTCAGCTGTACGTATAAACGCTGCTCTGTACGAGATGCAGAAGTCAACTTCAGCCCACAAACTCGTTAAGAGACGACCAACATCAGGGGAATTATTTCCGCAGTGGATCCTGTATGATAAGGATCCAGATGGAAAGAGATCATGGATGCAGTTGCGTTGCGTATTTCTATGCAAGATATGAAGTCATTTATACGGTGGCAAAGGTATGACATCATTTATTTTCTTTTAGCATGAAGCCAGCTAAAAGAAAGTAAATATTGTCAGTGATCTAGAAAGCAGGAGGGGAATTGCGGTACAAAATAAATAAATGTTTTTAATAAGTTTAATTATGTTTATTATGTGAGAAGAAAAGAAAAAAAAAATCGATTAAAATCGGAAATCGGATTTGATTAGAAAAAATCGGAGATTTTATTTTTAGGTCATCTCGCCCAGCTCTTCTTTAAAGTGATATAAAATCCCTCAATTGTTTCATCAGTCTGTTAACGAGAGAAACTAAACTGGTGTGTCCTGGACTGATATTGTGGGTCATTTAGTCAATTTTAATCACATCTTTTAAAATTACAAGTGTAACCTAAAACTAGAGGTGTTTAGGGGCCTCCACCAACCACTCAACACTAAAATATATAAAGTGGTTACATTTATTGTAATTTACTTAGCAACAATTTAAATTGTATCAGATTACTTCAGAACAATATGACTAATACTGTTAGTAATATTACTTTTAGTATCTAACATAAATAAAAAGGCAATGAAGATGGAAATAGTTTTACTTTAATAATGTTTTTCTCCACTTTACATGGAGCCCCCAGTATTTTAAACAGACTTGTCATAAAACTGAACCCTGACTTCATTCAGTGTGTCATTGGATCCTAATTAAGTTTTCTGTGTGTGTGTCGGGGGGGTTCGCCACCTGTCTGACTGTGTTATTGGAGCTGATGTGGAGTGTTTTGGTGACTCCTTGGGGCAGATAGAAGGCATCCCCAATCACGGTTCCTCCTGTTCCTTTTTGAGCGTGCACCGTCACCGGCCTCCTCAGATCCATTTGGACCTTGATGAAACCAGTGTACACACCGGTAGGCCCCTGAGGAGACACAGTTACAGTATTATGTCAAAACATCTGCCTAAAAATAAGTAACTGTAAACAGAAACAGAGTCATAATAGTAAACAGGAGCCATGTGGTGTTCAAGTGTAGCGGTAACAGTAAAAAATGTGAAAAATAATCAAACAAAAAGCTTTTCTATGTAAAGTGCTTCTAAAAACCTGCTTGAATCAGCAAACTAAGACTAAATTAAAAGATCTGGTGCATCAGTGAAGATAAAACAGAAGTGAATCAAATTAATATGAGTAAAGAAGTTTTCATAGAGGCTGTGAAGTCAGTGCTTTATGAGCTGTACATGCCAGATCAGTACACCCAGCCAGTCCAGTGTGTCCTGCAGGACAGAGGAAAAGCATCTTAATCGCATTACTCCGCATCGGGCCGTGAAGAGTGTGCACGTTTGTGTGAAGGTAAAAAAATTTTTTTAAATAAGACATCGCAGATGAAACGATAAAGAGAGAAAAGAGAAAATAAAAAGAAAGACTAAATAAAAATGGGGGTTGATCAACAGAGAGTGTGTAATCTTCACATAGTGATTCTATCAGCTCCGATGTCTGCAAAGGATTTTCTGATCAATCGATGACTTTGTTGAACAAAATGCAATTTGAACTGGAATTGGGAACTCGTAGAGAACTATTTGTAATAAGATTTCTAATAAAAAATAAGCAAAACTTCTCTGCCGGGGTTATAATGTTATAATAATAATAATGTGACTGTAAATAAATAATCTCGACCAGAAGACAATGACGCAGTGCAAGCTGGAAAATTTCCCTGCAGTGCTTTTTTTTTTTATTATTGCATTTCACCCTGTTTTAAAAGGAACAACTTCAAACAGCTCTGAAGCTGCCAAGGAAAACATGGTGGGGGAGAACAATAGCAGGAATATCATCACAGAGCTCTAACTTCTCAGGAATGCTGAGAGCAGGAGGGAGGCGGTGCTGATGTAGAAACACCAGTTAGAGACAAAAATATGGTGTTTTTACTGCATGAAACTGGTGTGAAACAGCAGTTTAACAGCAGGAAATAATGAATACTTGCAAATTCTGGTAAAGATACAAAAACCTAAGGGACGTGCTGGCTAATTCTGTATGTCTGCATGCGTGAGTTTGTGTGTGTGTGTGTGCTCCACTCACCGGTGTCATTTTAAGGTGGTCTTTGGTTAACGAGTTGTACTGCTCGATCTTCAGCCTGATTTCCTTCTGGCTGAATTCTGTCCGTAACTCTCTCTCCTTCTCCGCATCCTTCCACAAAGAGAGAAACATGACATGATAAGACACGAGTCAGGCATGAAAACCAAAACAATACAGTCTGTTTGGACAATAGAAGCAGGATGAGGAAAATATTCCTCCTAATCTAAATCTAAGGGGTAATTTTTAATACAATCATCCATCGTGTTTGAGGTAAAAACTTCCAAATCCAAATAAATTTTTAGAAGGAGAAAACTTGCCGATTCTTTACTTTTCAGATGGAAAAATGCAACATGGCTGTAAGGAAGCAGAACAACAGCTTGCTGTATGTACATGTGCAACATACAATAGAGCAGTATGGTGGTTTCCATGCGGCCCAGCCCACTCACATGACGAGGAGGACAAAACATTTAAGGTCACATTTTTGCACAGGATTGCAACTTTTATAAAAGAGTGCATTTACTTTGATTAAGCCCAGTATCTTCCTGAATGATGTCACCCTCAGATAAAAACTTGTGAAGAGGCCTCGATGCTGGAGGGCCAGCACATGACAGAAATACCCTCTGAATCAGTCTCAGGCCCATGCTAAGACACCAACTACTAATTTTAGACAACAACGTCCTACAGGAGAGAGCACCAATGCCACGAGAATCACAATCAAAAATAAATAAAGACAAAAAAAGTCTTAAGTTTGGCCACGTGGACTTGGAGAGTAGGCATAACAGATTTAGACTGCTTGTGGAATTTGTGGCATAATGAGTGTTAAGTTAGCGAGACAAAAGCCTTTGCTACAAAAAGAACGAAAGAGAGCCAGAGTCAGCAGTCCACTGCGGTTTGGGCATAAATAACCGAGGAGGGTGGAGTTGACCAGAGAGGAGAGGGGGTCAAAACTGAGGGTGGCTGGTAGTAAAAGCTCTAGAAAAAGATGATAGACACACACACGTGTGCAAGACAGAGACAAACATCTACATGTGGCTTTATCCCTGAAAACGAGACTCATGAGCTCTCTGTGGACTGAAGACACGTCAGAACCCTCCGGAAAAATGAATTATTGCTTCACAGCGACGTCTATGACTGAAAATCCACAAACTATAATTCAGGTCACATAAAACAGCTAAGTGGTTGCATAATCAGTTGTAAAAGTGCAGTCCGCTGACCTCGGAGCCTATTAAGATGTTTTTATAATATACAGTTTTATCACCTCAGCAGAATGACATGCACTGAAGAAATGACTCACATTCTTACACCAGTTTAACTTCAACTCCAACAAATTATCAGCTAAAATTATAACAAACGTGCAAGCGGCTGCATTTCTTTTAGCAAAGAAAGACAAGAATCGTGGAAAGAACAGCTTCAAACTAGTAAAAAACAGGGCAAGGAGAGATGGAAGGCGTGTAAATCACGTGTTGAATATCTCAACTCAGTGGATGAGAATTCATAAACCCTGCCACAATTTGATTGTGGCTCAATTCAGTAACTAGCGATTGGTATGAGACGATTTCACATTCTGAGTTAATAAAATCACTTTACAATTAAATTAAAACCACAGAGTAAAAATCAGGTTCTGATTTTTTTTTTATCTCCAGTGATCTCCACCCCTCAGTGGAATCGAGACTTGTTTGCTCATACAAAAGCAAACATGTCTCATCAAAATGGATTCAAATGTGTCATCTGTATTGGTAGACCACGTTTATGTTTGTTTATTACTTGTTTTAACTCTGGTCGAGACATAAACCATAGCATAATGGAAAACTATGTCTTTTCCTGTGAGGGAAACATTTAGTTTTAACAGCAATGTGGAACTTTGTACTTCCACACTGATAATTCCCAAGTGGATAAGAACATAAGATTTTATTTTGCAAGAGGACAATTAGCAAATTCTAAATTATCTTAATTTTATCCCGTCTTATATACAAATAAAGGTTGTGGCTGATTCTGTATGGAGTAATAAGAGTGCCACAAAAAAGAACAAAGAAATAAAATGAAAATAAATAAATGAATAATATTTTACAAAATATAAATGAATAAAAAAATGTTAATTTAAACTAAAATTTAAAAGGCCACAAAAATCATATAAACATTAATTCAAAATACAAAAATAAATAAAGAAATAAATGCAAAAAGAAAAAGACAAACAAAAAGAAAGATCATTTACATTTTACTAAATTTGTCTATATTTTTTTCTCATTTATGTTTATTCATTTATTCATTTGTTGTGTGTGTAGTTTGCAGATCAACACAGGTTTGGCTGCAGCTGGTATTTTTCCAACGCTTGTTTTTAAGCCTCAAAACAACATTTTCCAGGTGTTTAACGCAGGGCCCGACTGATATGGATTTTTTTTAGGTCGATACCGATATCAATATTTGGCAGGAAAAAAAATCAGATTAACGATTAATCGGGCAATTTTTTTTTTTAATATAATGAATAAATTAACTTAATTTTTGGTTCAGTAGCGCTTACACCACCACTTTAAAAAAGAAGAAGTGTATAAGTGTGAAGTTAGCAAAACGTTATTTATGTATCCTTCTGGTGCCCTTTAATGTTAAATTAAATTTTTTTTACACCAATATTTTCTTTGCCATGAAATATATCATGGCATATATCATATATGAACCAAAATAAAAACCAGATGTGCTTTGCTCAAATGTAAAAAAGATGTAATCTTTGATAGAGTTGTATTTTATATATAATGGTCACACATAGTCTGACACTAATTGTAACACATAGTGAGTTGCTGTTGCAGCCTGTCGCGCTAGTATTTTCTGACAAAGTAAAACTAAGGGAGACATGACATCATGACGGTGGCTGAAGACAGACTGTAATATTAATACATTTTCTAAAATATGCCTCAACCTACAGCTGAAGGAGTGATGAACGCTTGTTCTCCACGCTCATATCCTCTTCCAGTGCTTCATACTTCAAAATAAGAGTTCCGCTTACAGCAGTTAGTCAAACATTACAACGGTTAGCACCTTAAGCTAATTTAGCACAACTTTAGCAATGCAGCGTAAATAAAAAGCTGACCGACACAACGAAGCACGTGTCACTCGTCAGTACACATAGCAAACAAACTTTAACTGAAACTGGAGACATGCGGAGTCATTAACTTCACAACATTATTATAAACTTACCTGTCGGCAAGCTCCACTCGGTGCAGTGTTTTAATGTAACCTGACTAGCTACTAGCTAACCCTGTTAAAAATACAGCTTGATGACTGTGGGATTGAATGGCGTCAGAGCTCTATCTAGTGGACAAACGGCGCAAGGACATCTGTACGACTCCGACACTTAACAGCATTTACTTTTTTATGAGAAAGTAAGACTTAATCAGCGTATAATCGGCAAAACAACGGCCGATATTGGCCATTTTGAAAAGGGCTAATATTATTATATATTATTTAATCGGCCTGCGTTGGACCCTAGTTTAAAGCACAATGCAAAAACTTGAACATGTTCAGTGTGTGAATCCCAGAGCAAACTCTTTAGGCTTCCCCTGTGTATTCTGTGCGTACATGGGCATAGTGCAGCTCTCGGCATCTATTAAAAAACCACACACACAGAGCAGAATCCAGGGAGGCTTCCAAGGCTCACACACCCTTATATGGAAAACACACAATGCTGAAGGAAGAAACAAGGTGCCAACACAGCAAGTGCAAGCACTAAAGAAACACACACACACATACACATTAATACTGCAGATGTGAGAGGTTTACAGCAGAGAAAAACCAGGAATACCAGTCAGGGAGTCAGATCCAACTAAATGTTGTTTAGATTGAACAAACAATTAAAAATATTATCTTTTTTAGACAGAAAAATTTGTCTTTCCCAAACAATTGACTGATTAATTAATAAAAAATTGATAAATACATTTAACTAGATTATACACCTTTACTGAGGATATTATAAATATACAATGTCTCTAATGATCAAATCTGAAAACTATACAAACACCATAAACATTAACTAGAGGTGTTAAACAGTTTTTTCTTTTTTTACACCAGCAAGGCTACTCTTTGATAACTTATTTAGACTTTAGTTATTAATCAAGTAAACATGCATATATAAACGATATCGCCTTATTGGGTGTGAAAATGTCTCCATATATTTAAAAATCTCAATATCTTGCCCAGCCCTAATGTGACCACTGAAGTTTACATGGGAATCACAGTTTAAGTCTGCAATATTTTCGTATTATAGAACATCATTTCACTGGCAACATAATAAGTCTGGCTACTACTAAGCACTATAAATTAGGAGGACAGGTGGAGCTCGCGGCTCCACCAAGTAACTTGACATCCAAAAATTCTCCACATGAATTATTTGCCTTATTGCCAACATATTTTCTCTGTGGTCACTGTGTGTCATTCAAACAGTTATTACTTCCATACATTTCAGCAGCTTCTAATTTAATGGCATGATGGAGGTAGCTAGAGAAAAATTGGGGGGAAATGTGTTTAATTTGGCACCTTTAAAAAAATATAAATAAATAAAAGCTAAATTGCTGTTGAGTGTTTTCACTGTAAAACCGCATTAGTTGACTAGTTTATATAGATTTAGTCTCAGCAGAACAAACACAAGGTCACGTTTCTGTGCAGCATTTACATGTAAATCGTATGATTGTTAGTTGTGATGGAGGCTGACCAAAAACATATTATCTGAATCTTAAGCTGGACAGCATAGTGACTCTTTTATTTATGTCCCACCTTTTTTGTTTTTCTTTTGCAAAAGAAGCAACTTGCGTTTATTTTTTTGGACAAGAAGTGCCCAAAATCACTAAAACTGGCCCACTAGCACAAGTACTTCATCCCAATTCCAGTAATTAAATTTGCTAGTTTAATTTAAAACAACTGTCTTGTTTCTCTTTAGAAGTCATTATTTCTCTTTAATAAGACAAAAGTATTTATTGGAGTAATCTGATAAGAAAAGATAAAATGTTCGGCCACTCAAATAACTATTTGCTGGAGCCCTACTTGAGACCATACTCGCACTGTAAAACAAAAAAAGCAGGAATTTTTTGTGATTCAAACCCTAAAAGTTAAGACGGGCTGGTGATCATTAGACTTTATTAGTGACTCCATTTTTTCTGCCCACTCATTAATAAACTGTGTAATTGTTTTTCCAACCTGTTGTCACTTCTTGACAGGTTACTAATGGTGACCTGTCAGTCTTACGGACAGACACTGACTCAGCAGGATTAAAAGGAGGATGAACACAAGGATATTCACCCTGTACAGATCCAATTAGCCACAAGCACACCATGACATGACAAGTCATGACAGAACCAATTCTCAAGATTACAGATTCCTGGATTTATTTCTAAATATTTCTGCTAAACTGTGTTGTGACATTGACTTCGACCCAAGTTTTTTTCCCCATGATTAATTTCGGATTTTAAGCAGCTGCCAGGTCAAACGAGTAAAAGCTTATCACCAGGAAGTGACAGGTGAAGCAGATTATCTGGCATCTCACCGTCAACATGATGGGAAAAGAATCCTTCCACTTGTGACTCAGATGTTTGTGCTTTTGCATAATTATTTATGTCAGCAGCTATAAACACAGTTTGCAACCATGATATCGAGGACGATGCAAATGATACTCTTGATCTAGTTTGTGAGCAGCGTAACATCCACGATCGAGGGGTGAAAGGGAACTGGGAGGGTGACAGCGACCAAATCCAAACAGCAGAAGCAGAGAAGAGAGGAGCTACAACACAATGAGGTCACGGTCTTATTTAAGAGCACAGCGAATCAGCCAACTAAAGCTGGAGCAGAAAAACTACTATGATAGTTTGGTTTTAATAAAGGCCTACAGTTACTTTATAAAGCCACAAAGAAGAATCCAGAGCCATCTTTCTCCGTATCTTTATAATATTTACCATTTAAAAACAACAATAACTGATTAGATTCTGGTGAAGTCTTATTTACTCTGCATTACACATCTCATTCAGGTGCTTTCAACATGAGTGCAGCGCCAGGAAAACCTGCCTTCATGGCAGTATCCGATCATAGCCTCAGGTCACAAACAATGACGCAGACGTTATATCACAACACCTTTAATGTCAGAAATTCTGCTATGGAACATGTATCATCAAGTTAGTAGATTAGAACATTATTAATACTGACAGGCCTGGTTTCTGCCGGTTCCAGAAACAATTTTCTCCACATCTACTTAAACCACAAGTAGGCTGGGAGCTCCAGGTTTGAGGTATCAGGATGTTCAGAGAAGACATGTTTCTTCAAGAGAATAAAATAGATCTAAAGCAGGTTCTAAAGATATCTACTCAATACTAAAAATACCGTATGCATGATGCTTCCAAAGCCACAGAAATCACCCGGTCTGATGCAATCTTGGGTAATAAAGAGCCACAGATTAGGGCTCTTGAGATCTCAATTTCAATCAAAATAATCGTAATTATAATTTTCCCCATAATCGAGCAGCCCTAGTCCCTTTAAACTAAAAGCTTTAAAAATTCTAAAGAACGAACTTCTATCTCATCATTATTGAGCTATACTGTCTAAGAGAAGCCTAATAACTTTAAAGTTTAATCTGGTGTTCAGTCATGTGTAATCTGTTACTGTATGAGTAACGCACCATAATCTGCACTTCTGCATTTTGATCATTTGTTTGACTGGTTTTATGCAATTTATACCTGGCAATGTGCAACAAAGGGTTTCTCTAGGGATCAGATTGACATTATGTCATTTTATGCATTTATGTTGTGCTTTTTTAAGATTATTGTTGTAAATAACATCAATCACTTGTAGGGCAACAGATGCAAATTAACAGTTTTGCTACCTCTGTGCACATTTACATTTTGTTTAGTTCTTTTTTACTTATGTTTAATAATATGTCCCTTTTAAAATAAACACATTCAAACAAAATTCAAATCACCTAATAATTAGTCACCAAAAAGAACTGAAGATCTGAGTGTCATTATATGACTGGCAGAAGGATATTTGGAAAAATCCTTGAAGCCCAGTGGGTTGTAGGGTGGGGTCTTTGTGGACTGGGCTCACTTCCCACAGAGAATCTGTATCTGGGAAGATGGGAGGCCACCTCAAGTTCTAATGGGGAGGGGGGCTGCTACTTTAGAGCTGTGGTGTTGGCATGCGGAGGTATTGCTGTGTGGTGTGTGTGATTCCCAGGAGTGAATGGGGATTTAATTAAACCAAAGGGTAAAATAACAGAAGAGATGAGGATAAATCAAAATATTTCTTTAAAATCAAACTATAAAACCACTGGAATAAAGATATTATGCATGAGGATGCAGGATCATGTTATCACCTAATAGCTGCAGACACTGGACAAACTGTACTGCCTGAGTTGAGGTCCGTGATAAGGAACAAAAGGGGCTTATATATCACCATGTTATGACAGCAGTATTTTCCTCAATGCAAGTTTTAAAGAGTAATCAAACGACCTCACGGTTTACTTGCTATGACATCAGTTACCAGGCAACATCAGAAAAAGCCAAAGCAAAACGGAGCGGAAAAAATGACAAGACAGATAAAGAAGGAGGATAATCAGACTTTATCTTCATGTCAAAGTCTCTTCAGCTACAGATAAAGGAAAAAGAAATTCACCATAGATAGTTTAGGTTTTGTCTTAGAGCAACTTAAGACTTTCTTTTTTTAAACCTTTTATCACACACACCTGCAGCATTCCTGTCTTTGTTTAGCGCTGTAATGCTTGTCTGGCATCCTGTCTGTACACAGATGACATCACCCTGGAAGTGTTTGTGCAGCTGGGACAACTACACCCTAAAACTGCGTTTGTTTGGCTGTTAGAGGCTAAACAGTCATTTAGCTGTGCTAACTGTTTCCAAGTAGTATTTTAAAGGACATGAAGACATTTTATTATTTCTGTCTCTTTGTTTACTTCACCCTGTTGTAGTCCCTTACAAAGTTCTGTGAGACTGAAATGATCAAATGTGGGAGTTTAAACCGCAGAAGTCTTCTCCCAGCTATCCAAATACATTTAATCTAGATAGCAGAAACATTGAGAAAAAAAAGCTCCAGATCAGTTTACGTTTTTAATCTATAAACTTAGACCCACTTCAATGCTTATTTGGAACTATTTAAAATGTTCTCAGTGGTCTTTAAGTTGTGATTATGAAGTTTTTTGCAAAAGAGGACCTGTAGCTCATTAGAAATTTGCCTCTGAGTTTTGGGCGGAGTCAGCGCTGCTCAGTGCTGCCGACCCCCCCGACAACAAGGGCAGTGAACATCATCTCTATTGAAACAAACCTTGATCTGAGAGCATTTCTTAGAAAGTACCCTTCTTCTGTTCACCTGCTTATAAAATTAATGAAACTTTTTTCCCTTACCCTCTCTGGCCTCCTCCGCCCCATCCCTCACTGTGCTACTTCCTATTGAGTCCACAAGGGGAAGCTGATCTCAGTCACACCTTTCCTCTTGGCATTCCGGCATTAATGGGTCCACATGCATTTGTGTATGTGACAATAATGTGCTGCAAAGTGGTCACACCTTTCCTCTGGTACAGACATTCCTCAGCTAATAGAAACACACACACAAACTCTTCTGCAAGGGGAGATTCCTGAGCCAATGGACACACAGTACAGAGTTGTTAAAAGGGGGCGCACGCACATCTACATATATGTATTTTTATTCTGGGACTCTACAGACATTGCAAACCTCCTAACATATGTCATACAGCTTGAAATGATGCCACACAATAAAACATAAATAATAGAGAAATCACATAAACATGGAACAAGTTCTCTTATCTAACATTGCTGCACACTTCTATTTATTGCATTAAATGACACTGAGAAACAAACATTTAGGAAAAATCTTTTTTGCTACATAAAGGTTTAATCCTTAACCTGACTGTAATCTTTATCTTAACCTAACCAAGTCACATGACTGCCTAAACCTAACCAGGAAACTCAGTCTTTGCCTCCTCTTTCTCTCTTCTCTCAGTTTTAATATGAGAAATGGTGGAAATAAAATAGACAAGTCCAAATTTGATGAATGTAAAGTAGTCTCTTAAAATGGAACATTAGCTTACTGTATATCTGTGTGGCATCCAACCTCAGATGAATAGGAAGGAGGAAGACAATTCTACTTTTGTGTCTTAAAACCGACAAAACCTGGAGACTAAACCAGCTGGACCACATGGCGACAAGAGTTCAACACAAGGATATGAACCCAACTGGACCACATTTGTAGCAGCCTGTGAGGAGACCACAGTAAGTGTGTTTGGAAAGGCCACCCAGAAATGCCCCTACAAAGTAAGGGAAGATGAAGATGATGTGGAGGAGAAGTAAAGCAGGATTAGAGAAAAAAGAGGAAAGGAAAACTAGGGAGGAAGAGGAGGACAATGTGTGGCAAGATGAGGAAGGAAAAAAAAAACAATCATAAGGGAGGAGATGGAAAACAAAGAAAAGATGATAGTAATAAAACAAACAGACAACAGTAACATGTTTAAGCTCAGTCACGTTAACTCTGCTGCTCTGAAAGTGGCTATAAAGAATATTTAGCTCGTCTTTCCACACCGTAGCTGCCGTTTAAACTGCCTGCTGAGAAATGTTCTCATTAACTGAAAAATGTTTGTTTGAATGGCTATGTGCTGAGGAAACACACGGCATGGCTACAGAGAGCACAACCACAAACACAAAAATATCAACTATAAGCATTCGAGTTTATCCGTTAGACTTAGTCACAGGGGTTTGCACAGGACACATTTGTTAACACAAGTATTGAGCAACAAAAACTCAGAGGTGTGTGTGTGTGTGCAGAATGAGGACATGAGATTATGAAACTTCATGGTTCTGACCTTGGAGGAAGGCCGCAAAAGAAAATAATAAAGACTTTGTTGGAGAGTTAAACTACAGATCGTCTTTCATTATTAAACAATGTCATCCTTGATCACATTTCTGATTAATCCTCTACTGTTGAATCAAGAAACTGCCACAAAGTTGTACAACTATGTCTTTAGTGTCTAATTGTTGATGAGCTGCAACAAGAAAAAATTTGGCTGAAGACCATTGGCTCAAAAATATATCTATATTTTTTATACGTACATATAAAAAAAGGCTTTTATAAGCAAAAATAAGGGAACACGCTCTATACAACTCACCAAAGTTCCACAGCTGTAACTTTACTGTCACAGACAGCCTCATTTCTTTATCTAATGAGATGATTAAACTGTCTGAAAAGCCACAAAAAGACTAAACATGCTAAACACAAGGCCAGCCAATGAACGCAAGAGCAAACACAACCGCAGTAATGAAGGATAATGAGGCTCACTGAGTCAGATACGAAGCAACAAAATAATTCACCATCCGTCATGTCTGACAACTATGTTACTAAAAGCCCCTCAAGCTGTCCGACACTCCTACAGGAAAGTGACAAAGAAGTCCTGAAGGTTGCTCAAATTACACAAACTGACACTTTCTGAAAATATCTAGGCTTTAATGTCAGGAAATGCGCTCATAAGGAAAAAAAAATCTAATCCTACATGTGTCTCAGATCACCTTCGCACGCCCGCGTTCAGCATGTGAGAGGCTGCATTCCCATCACAACCGAGATAAAGTTTCTGCTGTGCAATGACATTTTTTAGCCAGTTTGGAGCTTGTGGTTCTGGCAATGAAAACACACCTTTTCCTGGTTAAACAGCTTAATTCAGAGGGAGATGTCTTCAGACAACCCTCTGCTTGAATTTGAATTTCATGCTAAATTTTGACCAAATTTTATAACTTCTAAGCGGCGACATCAAAGATTCTGATGAAGACCTTGATCGTGCATATTGTCCTTTTCCTGAATGGTTTTATAGACATGTTTGCATCATTTATAGAGACTTTCTTGCTTATTTGCTAACCAAAACACCTTCCTGCTCTAAACCATTTCAACCATTGTACTGTGAAGATAGGTGTTGCCATGCACGACATACATGCATGCTCAACACCACGGATTGTTAGATGAAAACCATTTTTTTCTCTTATGACCATCTAAAATTCTCACCCAGAATTATCTAATTATTTTCTTATCTCAGTTTGGTCTTTTATAGAAGAGGATAAACCACACAGGCAGCAGCTAAATTACATGGTGTAGTATTGGAGAACTACTTTTTGTTGCTGTGATACAATGGACACAATGAAGATGATGAGGATGTGAAAAGAAGGCGTGTCTTGATGGAGGCTGATAAAGGAAACAATAGAAACAATACCTGTGCTACTCAACCTGTATGTCAGTCTCAAAGCAACCCTTCAGCTCAGACATACTGGAAAATCCCTTTTTTAGAAATGCTCCATTTTAATGTCACAGAGGATGATGGGTAATTTGACACGCATGTCTGAGTGTGTGTACAGTCATCATGAGTAAACCCAACATTATACATGTTAAAGTGATGAGCAAGATGTGTGGAATGTCATTAACTGCAATAACACAGTTTAATTCATGAATCACTCATCTGTGGTGTACGTTGAACACATTACAGTGATGAGGTGGATAATAGTGTTTCAGTTCTGAAACATGGCTAAACAAAGATAAAGAGATCAAGGTAAAGTAGTGAGAATCAAAGTTGATTATCAATCTTGTTTTACTGAATACCTGAAGCCGATACTTTAATTTTATTGTTTTCATACAGTGACTGTTTTCTCTCTCTCTCTTTTAACTTGTCTTGTCCAACATCGTGACAGCAGAAACATGGTCTGGTTGCCTTGTTGTGCTGAACATGAACTCTTGATCATTCTGTATTGTTAAGTTACACTTTAATGCCTGCCCTGATGAGGGGGAACACCTATAAATAGACAAACTGAGAAAAACATAAACACCACCAGCAATAAAACTGTGAAAACGTAACTGTGGCTATTGGAAATCAAATCAACAATGAGCAGTCCCTAGAGTTGAAATCTAAAGGCAGCTTTTTGATATGTTCATGTAACTGACTTCATACAGTAACGGGTCATCTTCATCATCAATGGTTGCAACCAAGCCGTGTCCGAGTTTCACAGTTGTCAGATCAGGCACATGAGAAACAAGTACAATGTTAGCCCTCTACTAGCATGCTACTCAATGCTGCTATGTGCAAACTGTCGACCAAACACGTTTACTAGGTCTGGACTGATCAGAGTTCACTCTCGTGCTTAGACCTGTACAATCTCAAACACACACTGTCAGCTACTGGATGATTTTGGGACATTTAATGTTTTTTTTGTCAAGTAAGTTTGATCAAGTTTGAGAGGGAAGTTAATGAATATTAGTTGGAAACTAAAGAAAAAGCAATAAAACACCGTCACATTAGCATAAGAAAACAGTGTGCCTGAAAATAATCATGAAAAGCTAAAAAAAAACTCACATTACAAAATAATTGAACAACCTATTATCAGTAAAGTCAAAGCTTTGTACATTAACTAAAGGTGAATTTCACACACACCCTCACGCATCAATCTTTGGCTTTTCTAAAAAAGTTGGCAGACTTTGATCTCCATCCAACCACAAAACTAACGTCTGCAACCAAAATAGTCCCCTCTAAAACAAGAATCTTCCAAAACGTCCAGTGAAGGTTGTCTTCATCACATAAACACAGACTCTTACAAGACCCCCCCCCCCCCACCACCACCATTTATCTTCATTTGACTCCCACTTTCTCCTGTGCACATCAAAGAGGGCAGCAGACCGCCTCAAAGACTGTGGTTTGGTGATAATGGTGGCCCCGTAGATCACAGTCAGTATAAACTGCTCCCAGATGAGCAGTATTTTGTGCAGAGACTAACAACCATGTGCTTCATTACTTATCATATAAACACAGAGAGGCAGAAAAGCATCCTCACAAATAACTGCCCATTGTTATGTATCTTTTGCTTAACGTTACATGTAGATTGTGTACTTTGGTATCAGGTTTTAGTTCTTGGGAAGCACTTAGATACCAATCTGAGTTTAGGAATTTATCTGATAAACTGTCATGAGAAGTATTAGCGTGACCTTTGAAATCAGAAAGAAGTCATGGCAGAGAAATAGCATGAAACACCTGTAGGAACTTATGGAGCTCATGCTCATTAGAAGGTAGGTTTCCTCTACCTATCTGGAGACCTTTGACCCCACAGGGATCCAGCACCTCTACAGAGTATGAAGGGAATATAGTGGTGGGGTTTATAAACCACTTGACCACCTGTTCATGGAGTTCATAGAGAACCGTACAGTAGGCAGTCTGTTTGGGGCAGCTGGTTGCGTGATTCATCTGTCGACAAGCTTCATTAGCAGTGACCGGGTGCACAGGAGGGACTGGGTGAAACTGTTTTGGTACGGCTGTAGCTAATGATTATTTTCATTGTTGATTCATCTGTCTGACTAGAAGACCAAAAAAAATCACAACCTGAAGTTGTTGGATTGTTTCTTTTTAAAACCAGAGGTCTAGAAAACAGAAAATGTTTGTCTTTTGTATGCACAGATTTCAGGTATGGTATTTCTACACTTCTCTAAAAAGATCAGATAACGGTCCATTTCTGATGCTCAAATTCAAATGATCAGATTTAAGCACAATACCTGCTTGTTAATTTGTAGTAATTCTGCACAGGGTGCAGAATTACTACAAATTTCATTGGTCACATTTCATTTTGAAATGTGACCAGATTCTTGTGTCTGACTTCTGTCACTGATGCAGTCCACCGAGCGAAGGCAGTTCTCTGACATCAAACTATGCAAAAGCAGCAGGCCCATACAGCTGCTATGGAACCTGTATGTGCATTATTCTAACAGTTATTTCCATTTACCTGCCTATTCATGGAATATGACTATTGCAACAGGGCAGTTATTTATTACCAATGACTTGGCTAACAGCTCAATGCAGATTGTTAAATTGCAGGTTTATGTAAAGTAAAACAATTCAAATTCAAAGTTATAAAAGCTTCCCAATTAAGATCAGCCATTTGACCATTACTAAGACAAATATTCATGTTAAAGCCCACAAATAAATCCTGAAATTCTTCTATTTTCCATCATTCCATTTCAGGTATAGAGGTTGGAATAGAGGAGTATTTAACACTGAAATAATGCACATCGCTTCATTTCTGGGCCACAATGAGTACTACACACTGTACACCATCTTAAAGAAACTCTGACAATAATTTGAACTACACACACACAGTCCTGACAACCACCTCACATTGTCCTTTCAAAGCTCCTTTCAAAGGCGGCTTTACCTTGTTAAACAACACAGCCCAGTGCTTGAGTGTGTGTCTTTCCAAGCATGAAAACACTCTGGTTCTGTTTGTAGAGATAGCCAGGGCCACGCAGTTAAAAAACAATGTAACTTATATTGTGCAGAGCACAGGAGAGCGAAAGGTAAGAGCCTCATAAAAACCTTTCTAGAAATTTTCAGCAGACAGTAAACAGAAGCTGCACATCAAAACACATTACTTAAATGGGTCAGGTAACACTAAAACTCTAATACTCAAGCTTTGTTGGCCTTTTAGGGTGTAATTAAGTTGTGTAAATACAGTTTTACATCCACTGTAGGAACTGCACTCTAAAGAAGCACTAAACTTTCATCAAGTCTGACAAATAAATCATGAGCAGACTTTGAACATCGTTTCAAATCTGCTTTTATCTGATAATCGCTTAGATATTTCGCTTAAAACCATAAATATCACTCTCAAAGTGGCCGTAAAACAATCTGGGGGTGAAGAAAGTCAGCAGGTTGCATCATCTGGAGAGCATGAACCAAGTTAAAGTTTGACAACAATCCATCAGATAGATCAGAAAATTGTTGCTGGTGTTGTGGTTATTGTTAATGTTTTTTTTTCCAGTTTGTCTTCCTATAAAGTGCTCCTGATGATTCTCTGTTTCGTTTCTTACAGAGGCAGCCAGATGTTTGGCCTTTTTGTTGTTATGCTTTTAATAATAATAATAGTAATTTTTAAAAAGGTGTAGCAGCTGGTAGTCTGGGTTTTGATTGTACAGTTGTTGCTCGTTTCCAAAAACCAAACACTAGTTACTGTTTATGGTTGGCATGGGAACCATAAACATGGTTTCAAAGGTTAACTGAAAACAATGTTTAATAGGTTGTGGTAGGGCTGTGCGATTAATCGAATTTTAATCACAATTACGATCTGGGTTTTCAACGATCATAAAAATTTAATGGTCCGATTATTTTGCTCCTTCACAGTTTACTCTTGTGCCGTTTTCAGTTACAAATCGAGCGCCACTGGCATTGCAGCGCTGCACTCTGCTGCAGACTCCTCCCACTGCTGCAGACCCCTCCCACTGTTGCAGACTCTTCCCACAGTTCCAGCAGCTTTGGTTTAATTCAGCTCTAGATGCAAACACCTCTCAAGTTATGAGCTGAACACACGGGAGGCGACGTTGCCCCTTCTCTATTAATTTTCTATGGAACTTGCTTGATGAGGCAGATATCGCTGCCCTCCTCCAGCCGAGAGACAGGCGACATTCATGCATGTGAAATATTGCGCTCGTTCATGTAGATGTGCACATGGGGGCCTTACGACACGACACAAGGAAATAGAAAAATGTTAAATTTTTGTGAGTCGTGACTAAATAATCCACCAGCTCCCAAAGACAGAGAGATAATAAACGTTATAAACAAGCAACTTTTTTTCTCTTGTCAAAGACCAGCGCTCAGTTAACACAGTGAACAAGCCGGGATTTAAGAAACTCATCAACACTTCGGACAAACAGCATCACTGCCATCTCGTCACTATTTTAATCGCGTGTCTCTCCCTGCCCTGTATGATGAGTGTCGTGAGGGTGTTGTGAAGGACGTGGCTACAGTCCACTGTTTTCCCACCGCTACGGCCCTGTGGTCAAGCCGCGCCATAGATCCGAATATGACATAGATTTCAAGGTGAAAACAAACCTGGAACCTGGTGGAAAGAAACTAGTCTGTATTACCACAGACAACGCTTAAAATGTCCCCCTCAAAACCTGTTCTCATCCCAGGCTACAGATATTGCCTCCCATTTTGTCAGGACTGTTTTTTATGTCTGTCAAATATCACATTAGCCCCAATACTGTAAGATGCAGACAGTGAATGTGTACAACAGAGTCTTATAAAGGAGGTTGGAGGAGAGGTGGTGGAACGTCAGCTTAGAATCGAGAGACCAGGGTCTGTTCTACGAAGCAGGATTAGGAACTAAAAGTACCAGGTTCAAATGTGGGTTTCCAGATTATTAAAGCTGGTTTGATTCATACCATCGCAATTTATGGTACTCAGGAGCAGGTTACACTCTCAATAAAAACAAATCTGCACATGTAACAGCACAGCTGATCAATTCACTTAGAAACAAAGAAATAGAATAAAGTCAATGTGTGGACAGCAGGAGAGTCTTTGCCGTCTTAGTGTGAAACCACTCTGTTTGACTTTCACTTTAAAAGTTGCTCCAGTTGACTTTTAGACATTTGGATCCAATATTCATTTGTTCCTTTTAATCCTTAAATCTATAAAAGACTAAGAAAACATGACCATATAAGTGAGCAACGCCATTAAAATGTCTACATATTAACTAGTAAAACTAAAACCCTTTTTAGAGCATGAATGACAAAAAGATAAATCTTGACATTTTCAAAAACTGACTGGGCTGAGATGCTTAAATGTTCTTTATTTAGTATAAAGAACATTTTCAAAACAGCTACAGTTGCATGAATAAGACTGAAACTTCCTCACATGAAATAATATAATCTCAATAACACCCTTTCAACACAAAAAGTTAATTAAATGTACAATTTTAAATGGTCAAATCTACTAGTTCTATCCATTGTTTCCATTTTCTTTTTTCTTCATTTTATCTTCAGGTTCCCTCACTAAACTAAAACTAAATTAGGTTTAGGCAACACTGAATCTCAGCTTTGAGCTTTTAAACTGTTTGTCAGGTAAATAATCTGCTCTTATTTACAGTCTTAGAAAATCAAGTGTTGGCTTCAATGTGGCGAATCTGCAGTCTGTCTAAAGTAAACAACAACAAGACTGCAGTGGTCCTGGCAGAGTGAAACCAACAGGACAGAGCTGAAAACAGACAGGAAGTGAGGGGTGGGGAAGCAAGACCGGGGGGGTGGACAGAGGAAGGAAATCTAGAAAGAGAAAGAAAATGTGAGTAAGAATAGTTTAGATTTTATATTTGCATGAGAGCAGAAAACACAATAAAGCCATGCTTTTAATAAAAACAAGCCAATGATACAGTCCATTAAAATAAGTGTAATAAGTTATTTCTGCTATATGGCTGGTTATATTTAAATCAGGGCTGGGCGATTAATCGATAAAATTGATAAATCAAAATTTTCATTTCTGGTGATTTATTTTTATGAAAATCAAGATTTTTTTTCCTTAGTTAGCAGCAGACTTAGCCCTCCCTCCACACCAGATAGGCGTTTGTCTGACAGGTTTACAGTGAAGTGAGCCGTCACTCATTTATACGGTGGAGAGGTTATGACATTATTCACCATCTTTTAGCTGGTATTCATTCATTTAAATAAATGAATAAATGATTTTGCTGCCCGGTGGTGTTGTGGTTAGCACCTCAGCCTCACAGCAAAAAAGGCCGCTGGTTCGAGCCTCGGCTCGGGGCGGTTCGAATGTGGGGGGCGGAGTTTGCATGTTCTCCCCGTGCATGCGTGGGTTTGGTTAGAAAAAATTTTTTATTTTAAAATCTAAAAATGCAATATCACAAGTTATTAAAGCTTTGCTAAAGTAAATATTTACCTTCATATTTCTATTATTGAGATTAAAAACAATTTTTTTAAATTTTATATTAAGATTTTATTTATTAATTGTACATTTGTGCCTTTAAATATTTCTCAAATTAATGCTGGATTAGCAGTTAATGTTTACATTTGAAAAAAATCTTCAACAATTAATTATCTACTGATTAGCTGGTAGTAGTTTCACCTTTTAGTTTATGCTAAATAAAATTAATTAATGAGAAATAAAAATAAATAAATGAATACGTAAAACACTATTCAATTTCAATGGGGGAAATAAAATCAACAATTAAAACTGCATTGAAGTATGAGGCGAACGAAAGCTGGGTGGTGACACTAAAGCATTTACAGCAACTGCGAAATAAACAAAGAGATCAGATCTATCATGATGGCAGCCATTCTGACTATGAAGTCCTCTTCTACTTTTCCAGGGTAGATAAGGACGGTGAAACCGTAGCTTAACAACAACAAAAATATGAGCTGGAACTCCAAATAATTTCCCAAAGAAAAACTCCAACTGATCAAGAGTAAATGAAAGCAGGGAGGACCGACCGGTTTAACCGGACAAATGAAATGAACTGCAGGTAAAATCCACACCTGGCAAAGGTTACAGGGTGGGGTTAGGTAAATATATTCTATCAGCAGTGGACATGGGTGACAAGAAGTGGAGAATAATCCATAAACACGTCTATTATCTCCTGCAGTACAGTATGATGTCAGTGCTCTTCAGATCATTTGAAATGCAAACACAGGCTGAGCTTCACTGCAGTCCTCTTTAAACCAGTCTCTCTCAAGACTTCTGGTGAATTCCCACTTCCTTTACAGAGAATTATGCTCCTCTCATGGATGTGAACAGCTGCCCTGTTATACTGCTGCTGGAATCATAAGCTGATTTATAGGCTGGAAATTTATCACCAAGCAGTGGGAGGATGTATGATTAATTAATAAAAAGCAGTAGTATTATTTTCCCTCTTTTTGAGCTGTGTAGACTGCATATGGAAGAACTGGGAACTGTTTAGATTTTCTACTTGGTGACCCAGATTATCAGCAGCCCCTGCCTCAGAATCTGATAATTGTTTCTTTTTATTATTTTACTCTTCCTAAAGGTTTCACTTTGTAGGGATATTTGTTGGTTAACTTTTAACCTGCATTAAATGTGCAATATGCAATAAATATATATTCCTTTAAATCAGCTGTAAACAATCCAGGAGCCATGTATGTTCTGTACATGTGTTTTAAATGCATTTTTTTTTTTGGTAATTAAGTACCTTATTAACCTTAATAATGGCTCCTTTTTCTTTCTTTTTGTTTACTTTTGGGGCACATAAATTACCAAATTTGGGATCACACCCAGGTGTTAGCCTTATGCACACAGAAACGGGGCCTTATTAGGACGAAGCTGGGGCAACAGATGGATCTTACAAGTTTCAGATGGCAGACTCCACCGGGAAGCCGTTTCAACCCATTAAGTGTTGTCGCTGTCATCTTTTCCATCTTTTTCTATGTTTTCTTTGGTTTCACATATGTACCAAAGCAAATAATCTAACATTACCTTGTTAAACTTAAGAATTTAAATAAAATTATCAGCTTACTTGCCTGGATATAAGGGATGCAAACAGTGTGCATATGCATTAAAAAATGTCAAATACTCAAGCATTTGTGGTTTTTTAGAAATATAAAACAGTAGCCGAGTTTGCGAGTACATGAAAAGTGTCACTTACATAACACTCACATTTATTGGATGGGAGTTGGCAGCCTTAAAGCAAAAGTTATCCCCACCTGTTTAGTCATAGAAGCTGCAAAGCAAGTAGGTGCTGGGCTTAATCGTCTTTAGGGATGTTTTACTCGAAGGCATCCTTCGTCTGACGAAAGACTCTTTTCTCAAATTGTTACGAGATGGCAAGGTGCTTAATTTATGCTCTTTGGCTTGCTGGTTCCATCTGACTGAATTTTAACATCATTAACCTAATGCAACAAGTTCTTTAAAGAAAAATCAATGCAGAGATTTAGACACTATTCCAAAGTTATGAGTCCCCAATGTAAGCACAATCAAACAAAGGCAAACGTCTTGGAAATGGTTCCAAGTCAGAGCAGCTACTTGACCCTGCAGCATATTAACTAATTCATGGTCAGCTGAAAGCGGTGAGTGAAGAACCAGCTGCTGACATTCATCCATTACACAAGCACAATGCAATCACTGTCACAGTAAACCACATTACACGTTCCGTGCCGTGCTGCTGTCTGACTAAAGTAGACACGCACTGCAGTATCAAACAGACTCTGAAGGCCTAATGCAGGTTCTTTATTTCTCTCACTGCTGCAAAATAAGATTAATTCTTACCAGTGGAGAGGTCTTAGCTAGGCCTGTAGCCATAAGCGATAAGTCGATTAATTGCACGGTAAGAAAAAATGAGGGCGATAAGTTTACCGGTCACGATAAGTTTCATTATTTATTTATTTTTTTCTATCTTTCTTTACCATAAACTGTGTGTGACAACAGGTTTCACTATGGAGTATCTCGACTGAACGCTCTCGTTTCTTGCGAAGTGATCTCTCTAGTCTAGTGTCATACTTGACAGCAGCATGTTGCAGCACGAGACCGTGGTGAAGCACCTGTGCGAGCCGATATGCCGCATTTATTTTACAGGGCTGCCAACTCTCACGCATCGGCCGTGAGACTCGTGCATTTGAGTGGCTTCTCACGCTCTCGCGCTAAACCTCCGATTCACACGCTGAATCATGTAAATAAGTCAAATGGAGAAAAATAGCTCCGAGCACTTTCTCATTTATTGTATCACTGCTCCCCACATGTAGGCAGAACACACACATGTAGCCTACAATGTCAGTACAAAGCCCCACTTCCTGGTCTACCGTAATAACCCCCGTAGTGCGCAGGCACATTACACAAACAGAGTCAGCCTATATACTACCGTATATAACAAAATACACATCAAGAGCAATGCCGGCTAATCGAGGGGGGGGGGGGATTACCCCCTAGTGTTATCTCATGCTCAAACCCACTGGTCAGTGTGACATTTCCCTGACAGAAACACCATTCGCACACTAAAAAGTGGTGGAACAGTGTGTGTGTGTTGGTGGGGAGTGGGAGTAAACCCTGCTTCAGGCTAGAGATAAAAGCACCATGTGATCAGGCTGCTACATCTCAGCCATTTCACTATTTGAGCATCCAGGATCAGTTCATTACCCATTTATTTGTCCTCCTCTTTGCTGTTTACACTCTTAAACGTCACTTTCTCCTTCGCAATGCTGCCGATACCCTAACAAGAAATGTCTCCTGGGAGTCACTCCTAAGTACGATTATTAATTAGCTGCATGCTTGTTGCTACCATGCTGCTACAGCAACTTTCCGAGTGAGTCGACTCACTTACATATTTTCTTAGTTATGCAAACACCATTCACCTCAATGCCAAACTTTCTGAGGGAAAAAGTACATAGAACAAACATCTATAAAAAGCAAAAAAAAAGCTGATACCGTTGCTTCTAACATAAAGAAATCAGAGTAGCTGATTCTTTTTGTCGAATACGTTCACTGTGATCTGGTTTGTCCTCCAGAGTGCAGTAATTTTATATAGTTCACCATAATCCATCTGCAGACTTGATTATAATCTGAATTTGAGGAATCTTTATTACAAATGTGCATGTAAAAACATCAACACTTAAGCTGTAGCTTTTCCTAAATCTTTTAGAAAAACTTGCAGATTTACTTAATACACCAAGTTTCAGTAACTTCCCTTTAATTCAAAATCTCCTTCCACTTTGAAAATATTTAAATGGAAAATACCGATGGATTATCTAGCATTTGCTGACAAAGTTTCATTTTAAAAATACTGCGGGCATTAAGCTTTAGCGAGTACCAGTATTCTCCAAATAGAGATAAGTACACATCAACAGAAGCCTTTTATTTTTCCTTATACACAACCAGTCATTTCATATAGCGGTGGCACACATTTTTCCCAAGGGACACATCCACTCTCCGGTTGTAATTGCTGTTGTGGGAAACCACCACACAGCTGCTATTCAGGTCCAAAGTCACAGTTTATCACAGCACAGGTTACAATCCCTCCTCAGCATTGTGTGAATCTACAAACTAGGGCTGGGTAATATATCAAGACTTTTTCAGAAGCAGTATAGAATGAGGGAATATTGTTTATATCGAAATAGCTTGTTTTGAGTTAAAAGCATCTTTTCTTTTGATTTTGTACAGCTGTTTTTTTATTATGGTCATTGAAAAGTATTTTTTATGTTGTTTTAGAAGCATTTAATTTAATATAAAGGTACTTTAATTTCAGTCAGCTGTTTTAATGCACATGTGCTGCTGTATATTTAGCACTGAAGGTTGTAAACTAGAACTGTCTCTTTGGTTACTTGACAATATATATATATATATATATATATATATATAGAGAGAGAGAGAGAGAGAGAAAGAGAGAAAGAGAGAGCGAAAGAGAGAGAGAGAGAGAGAGAGAGA
>JBAMHW010000026.1:7422203-7448416 GCA_037177495.1 Rhadinocentrus ornatus
CCAGGGTCCCCAGACTCTGCTTCCTCATCGGAAGACGTGTTGGTGGGATTGAGAAGGTCTTTGAAGTATTCCCTCCAACGCCTCACAATGTCCCGAGTTGAGGTCAGCAGCCTCCCTGTACACAGTGTTGATGGAGCACTGCTTTCCCCTACTGAGCCGCCGGATGGTGGACCAGAATCTCCACGAAGCCATCCGGAAGTTGTCCATGGCCTCTCCAAACTCCTCCCATGCCCAAATATTTGCCTCAGTGACCGCCGAAGCTGCGTTCCCCCTAGCCCGACGATACCCATCAGCTGCTTCTGGAGTCCCACAGGCCAAAAAGGCCCCTAGGACTCCTTCTTCAGCTTGACTGCATCCCTCACTGCTGGTGTCCACCAATGCGTTTGGTGGTTACGGCCATGACGCCGGGAGGCATTGACGACTTTGCAGCCACAGCTGCGGCTGGCTGCCTGAACAATAGAGGCATGGAACACAGCCCACTTGGACTCAATGTCCTCCACCTCACCCGGGACATGGTTGAAGCTCTGCTTGAGATGGGAGTTTAAACGCTTTCTGACAGGGGACTCCACCAGACGTTCCCAGCAGACCCTCACAACACGCTTGGGCCTGCCGGGCCTGACCGGCATCCCCCCCCCACTCCCCCATCTGAGCCAACTCACCACAAGGTGGTGATCAGTTGACAGCTCCGCCCCCCTCTTCAACCAAGTGTCCAAGACATGCGGCCGCAGAGTGTCCTGGTGCCAAGTGCACATGTGGAAACTTATGCCTGAACAAGGTGTTCGTTATGGACAATCCATGACGAGCACAGAAGTCCAACAATAAAAACACCACTCAGATTTAGGTCAGGGGGGACATTTTCTTCCAATCACGCCCCTCGGGTCTCGCTGTCATTGCCCACGTGAGTATTGAAGTCCCCCAGCAGAATTAGGGAGTCCCCGGAAGGAGTGCTTTCCAAAAACACCCACTCCAAGGACAACAAGAAGGGTGCATAGGCACAAACAACAGTCAGGACCCGTCCCCTCACTTGAAAGCAGAGGAAGGCTACCAATTCGTTCACCGGGATAAACCCCAACGAACAGGCGCCAAGTCAGGGGGCAATGACCATGCCCACACCAGCTCGGCACCTGTCACCTGGAGCAACTCCAGAATGGAAGAGGGTCCAGCCCCTCTCAATGACAGTGGTTCCAGAGCCAAAGCCGTGCGTTGAGGTGAGTTCAACTTTATCAAGCTGGAATCGCTCAACCTCACGCACCAGCTCAGGCTCCTTCCCCGCCAGAGAGGTGACATTTCACGTCCCTAGAGCTAGCTTCTGCAGCCGAGGATCAGACCGCCAGGGTCCCCGCCTCTGGCAGCCGCCCAGTTTACACTGCACCCGACCCCTATGGCCCCTCCTGCAGGTGGTGAGCCCACGGAAGGGGGGGCCCATGTCACCCTTTCGGGATGAGCCTGACCGAGCCCCATGGGCAAAGGCCCGACCACCAAGCACTCGCCTCCGTGCCCCACCTCAAGGCCTGGCTCCAGAGGGGGGCCCCAGTGACCCTCGTCCAGGCAAGGGAAACCTGGGTCCATGGTTTGTCGTCATCATAGGGGTGTTTTGAGCCGTGCCTCGTCTGGTCCTTCTTCTAGACACCAGGTTTAGCAACAATGAACCAAAAAACAACTTTTCACAACATCAAAACAAAGACGGACCACTGCTAACCAAAACTTGCTGTGCTGTTATTATCAGGAACAAAACGTTTCTAGTTAATTTTCTTGCACAATTTCTTTCTAACAAATGGTCCTCTAGTGAACTACGCAAGGTCTCAGACACAATACCACTACTTTTAGCAGCTGAAATATGTGAATGTTCTTTCCTAGATCTCACTCTAAAATTATTTATGCAGAAGCGAACTCATGCATTACAACCCCATGAAAATACAAGGAGAAAGCCAACGTGTCAAGTTCCTGTGCTTGCATGGATATATCTGCAGAATATATACCTGCAATCACTAAATCCAAACCTCTTGGGCCAGTGTCCTGCAGGTTTTCAATGTGTCCCTGCTCCAACACACCTGACTCAAATTAATGAGTAATTGTTCAGAACTTTATAGGCTATTGGATACGTTTAATTTGATTTAGGTGTACTGGAGCAGAGACCATTGAAAACCTGCAGAACACTGGCCCAAGTCCCAATTGAGTAATACCTATAAAATATAAGAACGTTAGCCCTGGTGATGTGTCAGAGTGGTTTGTGGACTGCTGTTTTCACACAGAATTTGTTATTTTTCTGTACTCGCATTGGGTTTTTGGAATTAGAAGTGACACCACAAAGATTGACAGTTTAAGATATCAATGTTAGTTATTAGGTCTAAAATCTCCAGTGGTGCCCCGTAATTAATATCATACATTAATAATTTCACTAAATAATAATAACACTTGTCCACGGACACTTATTAATTATGACTAATAACTAGACTAGCTCCTACAAAACCCCAACACATAGATTTGATTGATCCCTCAAAATAATACAGATCCAAGGGACAACAGCCATAGCACTAATCCATTAGACTGTAAAAGCTACTTATTTCTGCTGTATGGTGAAGGCATATTAACATGGCATTAATGGCGATTTCAAATTTTCACAAATAAGTACCTACATATGGTTTTCTGCATGTGTCATGTTTTAATGAGTCTCTGCTTGACATGCTCATGCCAATCTTTCTACACAATCTATAAGTACCCTGTTTCACAATGTGCTTTTAATATTTTTTACAACAGCACGAGTAATTAAATGTAGCCATCGTCATTCAGCTCCATAAAACATAGATTAGTTTTGAAAGCACTGAAAGTGTATCATGCTCTATGTTTAGTTAGAAGGTAACTTGACCTAGTGAGTTAATGTGGTTGTAAAAAGGCTCAAAGATTCACTAATTTTCTAGCGTGCAGTATTAAAGCCCCTAATGTCATCTCTTCATGGACCAACAGATGGCAATTATTAGTGAGCAGTGGGGCAATTAAAAGGGACTTCTTTTTTAAGCTACTTTCAGGACCATGTTTCCTAACTGAACATGAAGTAAAAGGTTTTTACATTAAACTGTTCATGTAAGAGTAACAGCCCACCCAGCTGCAAGAAAGCCACAAATGTCAGCAAAGCAACTTCAGCTGTAGAGTGAAATCTACGGAACATCTGCAGTAAATCAAGCCTAACCCACTCATTCACACGCATACACACACATGCATTGGCAGAAGCAGCCACTGGACACACTGGGAGAATTTTAGACAAACAGGCTCTAATTTAAAACCAGAAGGGTTAGAAAAGGCACCAAAGATAAATATGGCACATGTGGGGCAGCCAAACCAAAATTTGGTTCTTTATTATGCTGCAGAGATGCGCCCAACACACATTTGAAGTTTGAACACACAGATAAGGGCACAGATAAGCATGCATCTCCTCTGGTACTTTAGTGTCCAGCTTCCTATGTGGATTAACTTGCTCTAACTGTTTCTATAGCGATAGTTAATCAAAAAAGCTTAATTAATTCATTATTTCTTGGTAAGGCATCAGTTTAAGTCTTTAAGATATTATTACAGATAATTCTTTGTCCTAAATGTTCCAAGATTATATAGTAAAGCTCTGTTAATGCAAACAATGGCATACTTATAAACAGAACAATTGGAAAACACCCCTACTGCATGCATGGCTGTGAATTTCCTCCACTGTATCCTGCGCTTTAGTTACAAATGTATGTGACTGCATGCACAGGAAGACACACACTCGTTGGTGTCAGCTCCTGCAGGACTCCTACAAGAGCTCGCAGTGGCAGTGTGTGAAATCACTCCTGACATTTTTCTCACACACGTGGAATTTCATACTCATATATCCAGTTTAACTGGACCTAGCCACACCCAGGACAAACACTAACACTCATGTGCAGAGAGCTATATGTGTGAGTAGTCACTGGTGTTAATCCGCTGTCCAGTCACTTTGGCCTGGAGCCAGTCTGGTTAAACATTATTGGCATTCCAGTGCAGACAGCTCCCAACTAACATGCAGCCACTGTGCAGAGTCTGAGGAGGGAATAAAACTAGTTTGGCATCAAAATGTGCTTGATTTGAATCGTGCCGTTGAGTTAGTGAGGAAAAATGGGGAAAAAGAGATGGGGAAAGGGAAGCAGCAAAGATCCTGCAAGTCAAACCAGGAACTCAACTGCCAAGGGCATGTGAGTGGTATGCACCCTCTAAATTTATTCCCTGAGTGGAGCCAGTTTCAGCTATTAAACGCTCCTTTGTGGTTTTTTTTTCTTTCTTAAATCCTCATTTAAACCTTTCCACAAACTTTTAACTTTCGTAAAAGTTATTAATCCTAATGTATATTTTGTTAACATCTGGCAAAGGGACTGTCGAAGAAAATCAGTATTTTGGCCAACTTTGTCTACATGTACATATAACCTGTTTATAAGGTGATTAACACATATTGTCCATTTTAAATAAATTAATTAGAATTAGAAAAAAAAAACAGCCCACTTCTATTTGCTTAGAAGTAAGAAGTATTACAGCCACATAATCTCAGACAGCTATAGAGACAGAGAGAGCTTTTTGTAGGAAAGCTGGTTAGGTGAGATGGATGATCTGCAGATATCCATTTCATACATTCCACCGCTGACAGAGACTATTATATTTATAACACACAGTCTGCAGCGCTGGTCAGTCAGAGCTATTTTTGGATTTTTTCCTTATTTATTGACAACAAAGAACGGGGCTGCAACATCTTGAAACGCTGTCACATTTATAGATTGAAGATATGTTATGATATTAGCTCATCCTGACTCTGAAGAACTATGAATAGAAAATGCTTGCCAGGCCGTAACCTTTTCCTAAACCTAAATAAGTAGTAGTTACTCATTCATGATACAAAACGATACATTCAAGAAGTATTCTGTAGTGTACCAGGGTTTATTACACATATTATACATTTTATGTATTTCTTTTTATTGAAACGTTTTTGTTATTTTGTATAAAGTTTTAACTTTGTAGTACCTTGGTACTACTGGTACAGACTGCAGGAGCTGGTGGATGTTACTAACATTATTTGGGTATTTGCATTTAGAGTTAGTATGTCAACCTTAATCTGCCTCATATGATTACACAGTAACAATTAATCATATTAATATATTGTATTGGAAGACAACTGTAAAACTGTAGTTCCCCTTTGTCCATCATATGAAATTTGTCTATTAGTAGAGTGTTTCAGTCTCCACGACCAGAACAAACCCTGTGGGAAAATCTTTCTGCAGTTAAATATCTAGTTAAACATTAATTCAGTTTCAAAGCAGAACAGGCTGTAACAGACATCACTGTCTCCTCAGAGATGGGAATGCAGATGACATCAATGCATGAGCTTCATGTGCACAGATTAATTAAAGATGTTTTCATTCAGATCTGAGGTCATGCTGCATGATAGTCAGTTTATAACTAACAAAAGTGTTTACTTTTTTCAGCAAACACAGCATACAAAGTTGACTGATATTCTTATAAAGATATTAGGACTACAGTACCAGACAAAAGTTGGGACACACTTTCCCAATAAATCCAATGAGGAAATGTGCCCAGATTTTTGACTGGTAGTGTATATAGAGAAGAGCAAGGGAGGATGGATGGCTGATAAAATACTGCACTTTAAGGAGTTTTTTTCTCTTTGTTTCTAACTGGAAAGCATTGGTCAGAGCTACTTCTTTCAACAATTGTAAATGCCTCAAATCATAATATTGAAAGGTTCTTTAACTTTACAAAACCTTAAAGGTTAAACTGTGAGGAATGTGTTGTATTTGGAAAACCAGGATCAAGACAAAACTAAAAGGTTAAGAAGACAGGAGGAAACAATGGCAAAAATTCCCTCAAGGCTCTTACGTCTCTTTTTGTAGAGGAGCTCTTATCTTGTGTGGGTGTCATTAGTGCACAGGTGTGTGCAGTCAGTTGGGAGGGATTCTTTTTTTTCTGATGGTAGGTGTGTGTCTGTTGTCTAATTAAAAGGCAGGAAGGTCCGGGACATGGGTGTTTGTGGGTTATAGGTACTCTAAAGGTGGGAACCAACTGTGGGTGTGTTTCTGTTGGGAAACTCCCTTCAACAAAAGACAAATGACCTTCTAGAGGTTTGACAAAGGTTTTATAAAACCTTTCCCACAATGAGTGCAAAATAGAGACAATTATCCACAAATGCCACTTTTCCATCACCCGGCTAGGAACGGGGCGGGATTTTGTGCGATTTGGTTTGGTAAAACCTGTTGTTTTTCACAGCCAGCCGTACCCTAACCTGGTAGACGGGGTATAAGCCAAATAGCAATAGATGTGTCAGCTACATGATAGTCTGAAATCAAAGCAGCGTGACGCCTTCCTTGATTTATAACAAAAAAGAATGGGGCACAAAAACAAAAGAGTGAAATGGTGGACATCAAACAATTTCTTATCCTTCTTCTTAGCATCTGGCTTTAAATAACAAAAAATCCAGAGTATATATAAATACAGTGTTGCTCACACTATGCTCTTATTACTGAATGGCATTAGAAGTGACAATTCTTTACACCAATCAAAAAGATAGCAGTTTGTCATGCTCCATCCTTTAACGTCAGATCAGTAAGATGGGGACCATAATGAAAGTACGACAGCTCGGATATTCTGGCACCCTCCCCAGTTATTGCCTGTGGAAATGCAATAAAATTTGTATTGACCCCTTGGTGGTATTGACTGCATACCACTCCTATTACCGAAGGTTTCCACTAGTGGGTGCACCGGCAAACTTTGACTATATAAAAATAATAATAATTATATTTGCAGAATGTAAACGACAAACATTGACATGAAACAGGTTTGCATATACAGTAGCTGATGTGAAGTTCATGGCTAAATAAGTGACAGTACTGTAGATCAGTGGTTCCCAAACTTGCCATGGCCCCAAGATAACATAGAATAGAATAGAATAGAATAGAATAGAATAGAATAGAATAGAATAGAATAGAATAGAACATACATTCGTGTTTGTGGATGGTGTTTTTTGGTGGATTTGGTTCCATGTGCAAAGCACTAAAATAAGCTTATCCTGCTGAGATAATGCCAAATTTGGATTTTTAATATGGTCTGTAATAACTTTATTGTTTATGCATGATGTATTAAAAATGAATGCGTTAACTTCACAGAAAAATCTGTTTGCATTAATGCATTAAATGGGATAGTCCTAATAACATTTATTTGGCAAATGTGGGCTTTTTTTTAAAAAAAACTTTAAAGATTTGGCACCTCCCTTAAATTATTTTGGTGACACCTAGTATGACCAAGGATGTTGTAGAGGGTATTAAAGGTTCTTACATTACAGAAGTTTGTGATTCAGTATTATGCCTTTAGATTGTGCGTACAAGTCATGTTCATCACAAGTACACAAAGCTTTCATATCTGAAGACATGCACTTCAGTCACTCCAAACACATCAAGATATACAGTAAGTGATGTAACATAGCAGACAAACAAATGTATAATGCAGTACAGGTTCAAAATATGGCTGTTTGTTTTGGACTTTTATACTGGTCATTTTTTGGCAGGGTGTTATATTTGCGGTCTAGTATTTAGTCCATAGTTTCTACATGCAGATTAATTTATTTCAATGCAGGAATAGATGGACTGAGAAGAAATAAGTAAAACTTCAACTCTAAAAATACAAGACTGATGAGAAAAATCAAGATAATTTAAACTTAACAAATCAAAAAATGTTTAAGCTTGAGAATCTGATTAAGTACTTTCGCAAACACACAAATTAATGGCATGTCTACTAAGAAGTCCTTCTGTATTTAAATAGATATACTGGTAACAGTTGAGCCAAGGTGTCTATAACTTGCAGATTGAGCAGCGCAGCTTACTGCAAGGTCTTTGTAGCACTACACAGAACACATGTATTGTTTTAGTGTTGCAGGTGTCAAATATCCAACCCAAGTATCAAGTTGCCTTTTAGGCTGCACAATGTGTGAGATGCACATTTTGCATAATGTCTTTGGAGAGTCTAACTTAAGCAGGATGTTTTTGTAATTAGATGCTTACAGTTATAATTTAGAGTGTGTCCATGCATCCTGTTTTACACCAGGAGACCCAGTATTTCATCCTGACCGACAAAGCACCAAGTGTCTCATGATCAAAGGGCAGAGGAATGCTGTCTGAGGATCACGTGCAGGGGTATAAGATAATCACTGACAGGCAGTGAGAGCAGGCATGAAGGTTTAGACTCAGACACTGCAGCTGTGCAGGTTACACTGGAGCCGTGAGAGCAAAAGGACACGGCTATTGATGATTAATGTGGGAGAGACGGGGAGGGTTCAAGGAGGAAAGCACATTGGACTTTTGCCATTCAGTTTAAAGGTCAGATGCAGTTCAAACATCAGAATTTCAGAAATAAGTAAACAAAAATTATGACAATATTTGGTGAAAAACGTTATTCAAGTCTAGGTAGTTTACAGATGTTTCCTTTCCTCAAGCCTTGTTTCTACATCCATGTGTTTTACCAGTGCTTCAGTAAGATACACAAACTATCCCTCCAAGTGTTTAACTTAAGGACATTTCTTTTCAGATGGATGAAAACTTCCCTGCAGCAATGAGAAGCTCATTTTAGCTGTTTTTTTTATCAAGTTTATTTCAAGTAATGTTTAATCAAGTAATATTGAAAAATTGGCAATAAATGTAATAAAACAAAGGGAAAACAAAGAAGTGAGTCTGCCTGGTAGCTGTTTTTCTGAAAGTTAAAATGTTTATGAATCACAAGTCGGAAATCTGCAGCAAAGGTTAACATTTTCAAGGCACTTCGGGAAAATTTATAAGGCATGGTTTTCTATATTTATCTGAAATGACTTTCCCATATAAATATAATGCACCTCTGATTGACCATGATGCATATAAACATGCAGGCACAAACTAAGGCTTATTAAGTTGTGTTTCACACTGCTAGAAGCAGCTTGGTTATCAACAAATACCAAAACAGCACAATTTGATTATCCTCAATGTGATTGTGACAGGAATCCTGTGGTGTGAACATATCACATTACAACAGTACTTGAATTATCCAAGTGATCCCAATGTTTCAACCACACATATGATTTTTGCATCAGAGGTGATAAAGCCCAATGGATAGATTTCTTAGAGTTTCTTTTGAAGAGTTATTTTGTTATGATTGGCAGCTATGAATCCGATTGAGTGGCCATGACTTGTGGAGTCCCCCAGGGGTCAGTCCTTGGACCTCTTCTGTTCAACTTGTATGCTCAAAGTTATATAGATAATACACCTAGCAGAGCTCTTAGATCCAAAGATTCTGGTCAACTGGTCCAAACCAGAGTCCAGACTAAACATGGAGAAGCAGCATTTAGCTGCTATGCTGCAAACAAGTGGAACAAACTGCCAATGGAGATAAAACTTTCACCAAATATAGACATTTTTAAATCCAGGTTAAAAACTTTTTTTTCTCATGAATGAATTCTGTATGGTAACTTTTTAACTTCTCTTTTTAACCATTTTAATGTAATTTATTATTTAATTGTGATTCTTGCTATTTGTTGCTGCCTTTTACTATTTCTTAATATCTGTAATGCTTTTGTTTTATGTAAAGCACTTTGAATTGTCCTGTACATGAAATATACAAATACATATATATGGTATACAAATAAACTGCCTTGTTCCAGTAAATAGCAAAACTCTTTTATAGTGTGTCTGAGTGTTTTACAAACCTGGGTCAGTTCAGTGCACAACTCCTAATGAAAATAAGCCTAAAAGGGACTGAGAACAACTGTTTGCAGCTGAACAGCAGATGCTCGGGAAATACTTAGGTTACAGTGTGCTGATTGAGATATGGCTTCCACAATTCTGCCAACATGCACACTTGCAGTTAATGCATTTAAGCTTGCCTTAAAAACACAATCACTGTTAAAACATTGTAGCAGTGACTCAATCCACTACTTTTACACCATGTCTTTTTTACATGGCTTTCAACTTGCAAAATACCCCACAAAGCCTTGCTCAAATCTGGCATTATAGCAAGTCTTTTCATACAGATAGCTGTTGCATGAGCATGGGGTCATTTGGAGGAAATGGGAAAAAATAATATTTTCTGCAGGACACAGAATTAAAAAATCTAACAGGATAAGGAAAGGAGTTGTTCTGCGGCAGCACAATAACAGAATTGTGCAAGACAGAGTCACCAGTGAAACATACTCACACTCAGTTACAAACATTTAAACATCGAGTTTAACTCAATTTATGATGATTTATTGGCATAATAAGCCTTTTTTTCCTCTGCCAATACAATCTTTTGTCATCTGTACTCATATAGTCTTCAAATAAAATAAAATAAAAAGTTTTTATCAAAAATGGAGGTGTAGATATGGTTTCTTGTCATGAAGTTTTGCTCTTCCAATATATCAATATATTTTTTACTTGCTTTAATCTGAGGCCTGTAAGCACGCATTCAGTCAGCAGATATCCACTTATTTAATTTAGCTCAATCTGAAAATACATCCTGTCTTCCCACAGATCAGACATGTTCAACCACTTATCATCAGGAATGATATATTTTTTAGAAACTTTCCAGAAGATAAATGTGTATTTGTGTTGCCATGAATACAATGAATGCCTATTTAAAGATTAAGCATTAGAAAAAGTTTATATTAAATATATTAGTAAGTAAATATTCCTAGTTGGTTTTGCTTCATATTCACATGATAGCATCACACAGTTGCTCAAGATTTGTCAGCAGCACATCCATGATGAGAACAACCACACTTCAAAGATGCTCTATTAGATGGAGATCTAGTGGCTGTGGAGACCAGTACAGAAAGAGAAACCAGTTGGAGATGATCTGAGCTTTGTGACAAGGTGCATTATCCTGCTGGAAGTAGCCATCAGAAGATGCTACACCGTGGTCATAAAGGGATGGACGTGGTCAGCAACAATACTCAGGTAGGCTGTGGTGTTCTGAGGGGCCCAGATTGGGCCAAAAAGCTATCCCCCACATTATTACATTGCCAGCTGCTTTAACTACAGGGCAGGATGGATCCATGCTTTCATGTTCTTTACACTATTTTCTGACCCGATCATCTGAATGTTGCAGATGAAATGGAGACTGACTCTTGTCCTGTTCTTAGCTGACAGGAGGCACCCGGTGTGGTCTTCTGCTGCTGAAGCCCATCTGTTTCAAGGTTGGACGTGTTGTGTGTTCAGGGATGATATTCAACATGTCTTGGTTGGAACCAGTGGTTATTTGAGCTCCTGTTGCCTTTCCATCACCTCTACTCTGTCCATTCTCTTCTGACCTCTGACATCAACAAGGCATTTTGGTGCAGCACCCGCTGCTCACTGGGTCTTTTCTTTTTGTATCATTTTCTGCTATAGAACAGAAGTACCTAATAAAATGGCTGATGAGTGTATTTTACATTGCTGGGCTGCAAAAGGCGATTTTCTTTCAGTATGGGTTGACTGCAAATATGCACAATACATGCATTGTATCCATTTGTATGGGTTTTTACCTACTTTTTTTTTTTGATGAAGCATTTTAAGTCAGCTCCTTTGTGTACATTTTAAGTTGGCTGCACAGTTGGTCATGTCAGGACACGTTGGCAACCAGATATAAGGAAAACGAGTGGAACCCGTCTGTTGTTGAGTCTCTAAGCTTTGGTCTGGTGTAGTCATTCTGCAACAAGCAGCTGATGATGGGGGAGCTTTGTTTGTCAAACCAGCATCTGACTGAGGAGTTAATCCTGCACGATCCACAAAGATTACAGTTCAACACTGTTATAATCATCCCTCTGTTACTCCCCACATGCGGTTTATGATTTTGTCTGCTTATATTTTCACAATGGAGGATCTGGATAAAATTATGACAGAAAGCACATTAGTATTTTGCCACATACATTTTTATTATTTCTTTTTTCACAAGTCATTTGGTTTAAATTTCATTATTGTCTTGAGAAGACAATGAGTCTTTAAAATATTTTATTGTATCCATATAAAAACGTTAACATACTAACAAATATATCTAGACTGCTAATCAATACAATATATATTGTACTGACATATCTTTGTCTTTTCTTATTTAAACTTAATAAAAACATCTGCATTAAATGATCAATAAGACTCTATTAGTTACAGAAAGTGATATTATAATGTCTTGAAATGACCAGTTTGAGAATCACTAACTTATACAGCTTTGGGTTGTTAACCTTGGAAGCAACGAACAACATTATTGGAGCTTCAGTGGAGCCTGCCGACATCTAGTAAGACAAAGTTTACCTTCAGGTAAACAATAAACAGGTTACTGATGGTGTTAAAGGGTTAAATAAACTAATATCGTCACAGATGGGTTGAGTTTAATGGCCTCTTAAAACAAACAAAAAATAAAAAACATCTTTAAACAACCATAAAATTGCCCTATTGTGGTTGAAGATGCCAGCATAATTTGAACTGTTCAAAACAGCAAAATATGAGTTCATGTTTTCAAGCTCCCCAATCAGTCCAATCCGCCTCCTAATGACAGACCATTCATGGTTTCTGTGGAAATCTTAATGTTTCAGTGAATTTCAAAATGACTTTTTGTGGGATTAACAAATGTTCCTCTGTGTAACACATGTTTATAAGGTATCAGTAACATCTTTTCTTAACAACTTGGGTAATATACCAAAATTAAATCACATATTTTAAGAGCAGAGTTTCTGGAAGACATTTTGATTTAACTAACTTTTCCATCTATACATCTTCCTGTCGGCAAAAACTGAAGTCTGTCTGCTATGTAAACATATTTTATCTCATATCTTTATCTCAAGTTTGGCTTTTTTTCTCAGGTTCTTCCTCCATGTCCTCCTCCTTTTGGCAGGCAAGCCTTCGCTGTTTGTCTGTTGCTTAACACAATAGGCAGCTGATTAGAGCACTGGAGGAATTGGAAGATTTACAAGAGATACACGAAGAGGAAGAGCTGCTTGATAAGCAGATGGTGATGATGTTTGTTTACATATAGATGTATATATATATATAGATGTTTGATAGTGACAGGACAGGAAGTGTAAGTGTGGTGGAGGTTCCTCTCATGGAACTACCTAACCTTTGCAGTCCGTTATGGATTTAAATTACTTACTTATTGCAAACTAGATATAGAGTTAGTTAAGAAGGAAGGAAAAACTAGTATTTGTGTGGCAAAATTAAAATAGTTTTTTTAAGGTGAGAGTTAAGTAAAAAAAAACTACTCATTAAAAGCAAAGCGAAGCCTTTATGCAACATTATCTGAGTTTTAGTATTTAGAAAGGTAGTTTAGCATAAAGGTAGAAGGCTAATAATGCAAAGCAGTCAGACTTTGTGAGTACACTCTGGTATTCTTGCCTTATAAATATTTCTCACCTAAATAATAAAACTAAAGATGCTCATTGCTGAATAATGTTACTTTTAGATGGTTAACCAGGCCAGGTGTGTTCAGTGTTTATGCTTAGCTAAGCTAACTGCCCAGCTTCATATTCAGTTCCTCTCAACAGTCAAGAACATTAAACAGAGCATCCTGCACATTTTTAGAAATACAATCGTAAAACTTTGTCCTCTTTACTGAACCAATCTGAACTCTGACTCACTTGGACCAATAACACTGTAACAATAAACTGGGAAGCTTGTGTTTTGGTTTCATAAAATGTTGTGAAACAGTGAACCATGATTAATAATACAGTTTGTGCGCTGTTTTTTGGGGTTTTTTTTTCTTTTCTTTTCACTCAAAGTGATTTAGTGGTTGCATTTATTGGTTTTAGCTTCAGGGGGGCTAAATTTTCACATTTAGGTACAACAATGATGTCTTGATTTGATAATTTTTCTTATTCACAAACATAAACCTGAGACATAGCTGCTTGTTTATACCCAGAAACACACAAGCATGCACACACTGGTTAGATAGGAGGAGAAATATTTACTATAATAAAGGTAAAGGTATATATTTTTTCTGCCATTTAAGGATACATTTAATTCGTTTTTTAACTTCCTCTCAGTTTGGAAGAACTAATAAAATATTCAATCCCAATTTCTAGCGAACTCAAGATTTGTTGAGTTTTCAACCTCTAAGCAGTGAAATGATTAGAGGTCCATAACAACACTTTGGAAAACCTCGCAGACACAATGTTAAGAAAAAAGTCATTAACATTTCTTAATTCTATCTAACAATATCATCTTCTAAAATAAATGGCATCTAATTCACTTAACCTGAGCTACAATCATCCACTTAACCTTTTAAATCTAGACCCATAAATGCATCTGCAGAAATCTGATTAGACTTTTGGGGACCTGATTAAAGTAAAAGTCAAGTCAACCCAAAACCCACCAATTCAGAAAGTCTAACTGTTAATTGCAATGGGACTATCACTGTTGAATCATAATCACAAGGTGGGAAGACAGAACATTTACAAATGGACAATTTTTTCTTCAAACTCACTTTTTTGTCCGTTATAAATGTTTTATTTGGTTATGAAAATGATTTAAATAAAGCTCAAAATCTTTTGGACCCTCATTACAAATTATATAGAAGCTTAAACATACAGCTGTCTCAGTAGTTTGTCTTTATTCATTGTGAATTAAAGTGAATTCAGTCCAACATGAGGTTGAAATTAAATTACTCACTCAGATTAGGCTTTCTCGCTGGAATACAGTGTGTGTTTAGGAGTCCATGCAAACATTATGTCAAGGCTAAAATGACATGACAGAACTGATCTTTGAATAATTAGTTCAAAACCACAAATGACAGAAAGTCCAAAGTAAAACCATAAACTTTGATTACAGATAGCAGTTGTTTTTAGGAAGCTCTTTCCTCAGTAACTTTCCTTAACAGAGTACATTACTATTCCTGATATCCTCATGTTGTTTTGGATTAATACCAATATAATGTACAAACTGGTACATTGTCCAAGTGAACTTTCTGCAACACGCAGTGAGCCTTTATCTGTGCATGTGTTGTTTTCTTCTAGCTTTGGAGTGTTAGCGCCCGTTAGCGCCCCCCTGCAGCCTTGTAGTTTGTACTACAGCGGTTTCATGTGGATGTTGAAGCCTTCCTTCTAGTTTGCATCACTGTTTTCACACCATTTTCACACCTGAACCAGCTTTGGTGCCATGTGGACATAGCCTTACTGGCTTTAGAGATCTCACAGTACACATAGGATGCAAGATGGATGCTGAATTAGCCATCAATAGGGGGCACATCACTGAGAAAATCTGCAAAAGTTAGGTAGTGCGTCTTTAAGAAATATATCGTCTTTTTTGTGTGTTGGATTAATCCTACATCAAAATGGGCCCTCAGGTGGCGCCCCAAGAATAGACAAGCAAATTCTAACAGATATTTTAATTAAACTAATCTTTAAGTAATGTACTTTGTTTTATATGTTTTACTACAGCATTGATTCCCCCCCTCACACACGCACACACACACACACACACACACACTACTCGCTGTTGGCTTGTCTGTGTCTCCTGATTGAGAACTTTAGTTTCTAATAAAAAGTAAGAATCAGCTACACAAGAATTTCTGCTCAGTTGTCCAAAACCTTAAGACACAAGTTGCAAACAAGAGTTTCTCATCATCGGAGCCCATCCCACATGACGTAAACGCAGCATTATGGGCCATAAAGTTGGGCGAGGTCTCTCAAGCAGTCTGTACTTTGTTTGAAGGGGGTTAATATTTTCATTTTATCAGACACTCACAACTATCAGATTTTTATTAAAGTAAAAAAAGAAACTCAATAGAAGATAACTGTCTTTGTGTTGTTGCTTGTCTTTACAGTAAGCCTAACTCCTTCAGAAAAACCAACAAAGTTTTTAATCATTCCCAGACTTAGATAAATTATTACCAGTTTCAACCCAGCAGTGTTAACTAGCCCACCATTAGAGTCAAAGAGAAAACACATGAACATTCCTCTCTATCCCGACGCCCTGGTTTTTCCTCCCTCACTGTGCTGTATTTACTTCCTCTCCTGAACCTGTGTTTGCTTTTCCCAGCCGACAGGAAGTGGACTTTATTCTCTCTTTTCTCCTTGCCAGTCATTTACAGCCTCTCCTTACAGTTAAACCAATGACGTTGAAGAACACAGTAACAGCCTGTACAGACACTCCGGGGGTGGTTACATAAACAACATTTAATAAGAGGAGAAATAAAATGTATAAATTGCTTGGTGGGAACTGATCATTTGTTTGTCTTGTGTTTTTATTCTTTTCTAGGTGCTAGGATCCAAGTCACTGTAACATTTCTGCATTGAAAAGAAAGCTTTTATACAATGAAGACCCCTTAAAGTGCTTGATATTTAAATAATTTAAGAAGAAATTACCTTTTGGTTGAACTGACCACAGCTTAAGACTTCACTCTGACATTATTTTAAAGGAAACAAGCCAAAATGGTTTAAAACTGTTAAAAAATTAGGACTTAATCCGATTAATCCGTATTAGAAAATTCTAATACTTTGTAGTTTTATATGGTTTGCTGTACTTTACAAGATAAAATAAATTCGCTGGAAATTGGCCCAAATCCTTTATTTTTGGTACTTTTCAGTGGTTCTCGTGTCCAGGTTTCATGTGCTGGACATTCAGAGCAGCTGACTGAATTGACTGTTGATTATGTTAGAAGTTTAATAACAGTCAGAGGTTTGCCTCTAACAAGGTTTGATAACCCAGAGTGACGTCAAGCGTTAAATTTAATTTGTCCTGACTGTGCTCTTTGTGCTGTGTACAGTTGTAGCTCTATTTAGCCACAGATTGTTTCATTGCATGTAAGTTTAGGCTGCCAATACAGTCATACACGAGTTTTAAAGGGTGTACTTAGTCAGTCGAGACCACGCTGTGTTCTTAAAATAAATACAGCCCCATTGGCAGCACAAGGCAGGAGGACTTTCCTGCACTAACATTACACTCTCGTAGAGTAAATGCCTCCGTGTGCTGGCTGACTGCCCTCGGAGATCACAGCGATAACTGACACAGGTGTGTGTATACATGAGTGGGCAGATGGTGTAGTGTTGACTGGCGACCATTTTAATGAAGTTCAAGCAGTTCAAAGTCTGTGTACTCTGAAATAAAAGCATAGAACAAATAAATGGATTTCAATAATAAGCTAAATTGTTTTCGAAACTTCTACTCATCAAAGTACAGTAGCTACTTTGGCAGACTTTTCTTTTATTTGGAAATATACATTATTTTTCAGTTTGGGGGAAACTGGCCTAATTAAACTGTGGTAGCTCATCACTTACTTTAAACAGTTTCAAGCTATTTATTGGACTTTGAGCTGCTTGAATTTCTGTAAAAAACAAACAAACAAAGAAGTTAGGGTGCAAACACAGTGACCCCCAACCCTGGTTCTCATTCAAGGCCCATTATCCTGCAGCATATACCTGCAACACATTCCGTTTGAAGTCCAGTCAAGTCTGTTTGGAGTAGTGTGAACGTGCATTTGGGCACTGGTGCAGGTCAAAGAAGTGAACTCAGGTCCACTTGAAAGCCAAGGTTCTCAGTTTGTGCAAGTGAACTCAGGTCTGGTGCGTTGACAGTGTGAAAGCAAACAGACCATCCAGCCAACGAAAGAGAGGAAGTGGCGTAGGACTTATTGTACCATGAAATGTCGGATATATCAGACTGTTTAAATCTGCATTAGGTTTGGGCAGCAAAGTAACAACAGAAATCCTGAGACTGAATAAATTTATTTTTGCTCCATTTCTTACTTGCAATTCAGGATTTTTGGTCCTGGCCAGTCAATGAGCTGGATTTTCTTCTTCTTTCTTGTCAGCCAGCAGTCGTTTCAGGGAATTGCGCTTCCTAGTGAGCAGCTGTTGTAACTGCATGACATGGTGGAAGAAGTTAACTCCACTTGAGTAAAGTACAACATGAAAGCAACCAAACCAAATGAAGGTGTGAAAATGTTCACATTCCCTGGCCAATCAAACCCAGTCCCCTGGACTATCCTGGTATGAACGTGCCCTAAATCTGTGATTTTAACAGAACTTTTTAATAATAATCTTCTTCTTTGTGCCTTTTATGTTTGTAATATGGATGTTCTGTACAGAAGGCACATAGTGGAACAATGTTAAATTTATTCATGTAAATTTGCTCTTTTGTTTCTCTCTTAAAAACACAGAAATAGTTTAAAATATTGCTCTTTATTCAGGACTTTTACTCATTTTACACATTTTAACTTCATGATCATTTGTGTCGTAAGGAAAAAGACATTAGTTGTGATTAAATCCATTTTTAAAGTGACTGAAAATGTTGCAACAGTGCTCTACATAAAATGTGCATCTGGCTGGTTTCCGTTTCCTGGTTGGAAGCTAATAAATGATGCTGCAACACATTAGAACTCATGACTGTCTTATGGTAACATATCATGTTATTATTGCTGACATTCAGTCTCTTGACACTTTCTCCACCACAAACCACAGACAAACAGCCTTTCAGATGGCTCTGCACGTTAGAAATTACGGGTCCTACAAGCAGAAATAATGGACTAAAACTAGCTTATTTAGTCAAAGTTTTAGCACACACATCTTTACAGTAACTTAAACTAGAAACACACATGTATGGGTAAAGTTTCCACATCTCTTTCCTACATCAGCAACCACACACCGACCCCACCACACACACACAGCAAAAACATGTTCTTATGACACCCAAAAACCCATAACACTGTGCTCAGCAGTACTCAGCAGTGTCAGCATCGGTTGGAAATGTGCTGAGCTAATCCTCCTCCTGCTAGAAGAATAAAACCACATCAGTGGTGACAAGCGTTGGGGCCAAAACCTCAACATGAAGAAATATTTAAACATCTAACTGCCAGATGGGAAGCAAAGAGAGAGGGGGTGATGATATCTCTCGGGTTAATTATCAATTTGCTATGAAATATAAGCAAGCTAATTTTAGGAATTCATAGGAAAAATACAGTCAGACAAGACTAATCAGTCTGTATGTGTCATGAAATGCAATTTTAGCCCAAAAACTCCATGCCAGTTTTTGTTATTATGGTTCCCCTTGTTATTTTTGTTTGTTTGTTTGTTTATTGTTTTTTAAATAAAAACTGCATTTAGAAGCTCAACCCTATTAATCCCAGTCAACATCCAGACATTATGTTTCCAGGACAGCCTCAGTTGTCAAATTATGAGGCTAAAATTATGGAAAATTAATCAAAAGATATAGATATATTACCATAAAGGCCAACCAAAATAACAAAACAGTATTTATTAGTAACAGTAGTTTGCAGAAATAACACACAGACCATCAGTGACCAAGCCTTTTCTCATCTACAGATCTACTATTTACATGTTTACGCTTTTCCTCCAGGTGATTTTTTGCTATATATTTGTTTCCATTTACCAACAATCCTCACAAAACCAACTCAGCCCCTTTTTTAGGGACCACCGTATGTCAAAAACATCTTCTTGGCTTCATTTCAGCCATAGAGGACATTTTTTTCTTATCAGAAAAACATAGAACTTTCTGCTCGCTTGTTGATCTTTGGATGCTCCTGATTGGATATTACACTCAATTTAAGCTCTCTAATTGGTTGAAGGTTTGACAGGAAGTGGCATCACCATAATTTCCAGGTCAAACTAGAGATCTGTTAGCTACATAGTAGTGATGGCTGTCTATTATTCCCAAAACGTCATAAATATACTTGTTATCATGGATTTGTGGATTTAACCTTATTCAGGGATACTGTAAGTTTTCAAGACATTTATACCCCTCCAGTGTACGTTTTCCATCACCATGTACCCCCTTAGTTACACCATACCGTTCCTGAGAAATTGTTGATAGGGCTCAGGGGCTTTAAAGCTTAATAAACTTATTATGTGTTTAATGGATTATTTTTTTGTTGTAACAATGCTTTTTGACAATAAAGCTTATTCCACTGGAAGGCCTGTTTATTTGCCTTTTAACGGTTTATCTCAATTTTTTGTTGAATTGAGATTGTGTTAGAATGTTTTTATTTAATCTTAATCTAAACAAGAAGTTTCCTAATGAAATTAAAAATCTCTGAAAATGAAGTCATTTGTGGAAAATATCTATTAAAAAGTCAAGAAAAAGGTTGAAATTTTGAGAATAAAGTTTAAAACTATGTTGACAAGGTGAAAAATAACGATAAATGTTCAGATTATTATGTACACTTTAGCTTGAAGATTAAAGTGAAATCGCTGATATTGAATCAAATTAATAAGTCAATAAATTTACTTGTTTAAACAAACAGGTGACAAACTTCTAAATATGTCTTACTAGCAAGGAAATTTATTTCTCTTTTGGCACATTTAAACATTAGAGTAAAGTATTAGTAATATTTGTCCATAAAGAGAAACCACAAACTTAAAAAAGTGGCCTCATTCCTACAAGTTGAAATAGCTGGTAGTCAAAAGATGCGAGAGGATCGACAGTAACATCTGCATCCAGAACAGGAGGATTAGTTACTTAAATATTCCCAGATGGCTTCAGATGTATCTTAGTATGTTACCTTACACATTTGTACATTTTTGTACCTTCTTGTCGGCACATTTCAGGTTTGTCAGCACGTACTGGAAACAGCCATCACACATACAGACTGTTTAGAATCACAAGTCAAACTGACTTGCTTGCTTTGTGCAGAAAAAGGAAGTCAGAGTTCCTGGAAAAATCACATTGGAGCAAAGAGAACATGCAAACTCCAAACAGAAAAGCCACAGCCGAGTTTTCAACTGGGAACTTTCTCTTTTCCAAGGCCACTATTACACCATCGTCCACAGGCCAAATCTATCTATCAAGGGTTTATTTATCCATTTCTCCACAAACTGAGTTTATTAAAGATACAGTCCTGTATCCTAAGCTGTCAAAGATGATCACTGAAATTAAACAAAAGGGTCCACAGCACTTGAGAACAGTACCTTTATGTAAAGGAATGAAACTCAAATGTCCCAAGATCCACAATAGTAGACATACAGGATTGCAATCAGTGGTTATACCGATTGTTTCAGCTGCTTTGTGGATGGTAACCTACAGTTAGTTCACTTTATAAACTCACTTCTACATCTCATGATGGCAGTTGGTATGTATCCATACATTATTTGTACCCGCTTATTCCTATCTTGGCTGCTGTCACCTGCAGATCCAGTTCATCATAGGACCAACAGACAGTAAAAAATATACCCGGAGACAGCCCATGCATTATTAGGCTGAAGATGTAAACTACATATGGAACAAGACACAGCAGGAACTTTCTTGCTGTGAGATGACAATACTAACCACCACACCACAGTGCTGGCGGCTGGCATGCTGCATGTATATGATTCAATACACCAGATGAGTTTATTCTCCAATATTCTCAAACTATTGTTTTACTTTATTTACAACTTTCAGTCATGATGAAAACAGAAATATATCATAAAAGTGGCTTCATACGCTCAGGGGATAACTAACAGAGAAACAACAACTTCTGCTACAGCATTTTCTACAAACTGCACCTTTAACGGGACTGATTATTGTAAAAGTCCAACCCTACGGTTAGAGCTATGCCTCTCATTCTTCACATGTTAATACCAAAATCACTACCCACCACTGGATCACGGATAATACTATCATTAGAGCAAATCTAGGGGAAGACAAGTGGGATGTGATAATCATTGTGATAAAACACGTGCCTCAGTCTTTACATGATGTTTGCTTTGAGTCAGTGTCACACATCCTGCAACGGTTTCCTGTGAGGGAAAAAACTCTGACCGGCTGCTAAAGTTGCTCCAGTCCTGCAGAGATAGAGTTGAATCATGTTGTAATCCAGCCTGGTGTGGTCTTCAAAAACACTAACATGAACCAGACCTGCTGCACACCCTGCCGACCTCCGGGAGTTAAACTCACACCATTCTTGTCGAGTGATTTATTGTGTGTGTTTACTGAGTCGGGGTCGCATGTTTAATGGAATGAAAATTGGCAGATTACAGAAAACATGGAGTAAAGTTCAGACAAAGATCATCGTCTATTATGTTCATGGCTGTGAGTAAAAATCATTTTCAAAAACATCTGATTAATTATTTATTTTGTCCATGAATCATGTCTGTAAAATATAACAAAATAATGAAAAATATCAAAGAAATGCATCTTTTCAGACAGCAACAAGAAAAATAATTGATTTTCCATCAAGAGGAAGACAAAGTTTTCAAAAAAAAAAAAAAAAAAAGGATTGCAAAGTATTGTTATTCCTGCTTTAAAAATTACTTTGTTAAAAATATAATTTATTTTCCATTGCTTTAATCTCGTACAAATACTTAGGCTGTTATTTGTTTCCTTTTATAAAAAAAAAACCAAACAGTTCTTGCTGTTTTTAGTAGAAAAAACAGAAATTAAACTGAAAACATTAGAAAAATCTTAGTGTTAAAGCCTGTAAAACCTGATTGTTTTGCCATGAATGAGGATGCATGAGTCATTCTAATCATTTTGAAGATAAATAATTATTCAGGATACTGTTGCTCCCTTTTTGTCTTTTCAATTTCTGCTTTGCTTGTTTGACCACAGCGCAATCTTGTGGTAATACTCAAGACTGCAGTAGAATTAGCAGAAGAATTTTCCTGAATGATCCACAATCACATAAAAATAAATAAATAAAATCAGTGAGAACAATTGGCCATTAAAAACTGACATTAATCTTATATAATTTGTGCTAAATGTCAAGTCAAATATGCATTACAGTGTATATGAAGTCAAGAGTTTTAACATCTTGACAGCATCAATTTCTAGAATAAGGACAATGATCGATTTTTAACAAATGTGAACTAGAACACCAGAAAATGCTCTGAAAAGCAAATTCCGTGTGTTAATTGTCATTAACAGGCTTGTAAACACAACTTGATATGAAAAAAAAGTATTGATTTTGGCTTAAAATAACTCATGAAAAGCTTCCAGTGGAAAGCTGCTGACACAGAGGGGTGTAGCGTGTACTCACATGGAGCGGCGTGTTGTTGTTCAGCTGGTCCTGACTGATGGGTGATGCTGCAGGACGACAGTCGAGTGACACCCCGTCCCGACATGCAGCGTGACATGTATATTTACAACCTGCAGAGAAACAACAATGGAAGACAAAAAGAAAAATAAATGGAAATCAAAGATAAAGGGAGTAAGGTTCTATCTGAGATTGTAGAATAGCCTTACGGATATGCAAACATAAAGTAATGGTTCTTTTCTGTAACGTATATGCAAATACTCCTCTGATATCAGCAGCCAGTTGGGGTCCCCATCTTGCAAATTAAAACCAACACCATGCAAATTCTGACGTGTCCAAAGTATAAAAGAGTAAAGAGGTTCCAGATAAAATAATTGGAGATAAAACTTATTTTTTAGATTAAATCTCAAAATAGAAAATTTAAAAATTACTAAAAAAAAGTGCAAGAACAAAGCTTACGTTTCTTTAACGTGCAGCCAAACTTATCCAACTCACCTTAGTTGACTTATAACAATAATTGTTATCAGAGCTGGCATATCAGGCGAATTAATTCTCATTCCTAAACATTTTACCAAGAAATCAATGATGTTAGAGGTAAAATGTGAATTCAAAGGCTAAAGGATCAAATATGTGTTTAGATTCTGGTAGAAATGTGGTTTTCCGGTCTTTTAAATTCTAAGCATGCATTCTGTGCATGGACTAAAAAACCTGAGTACCAGCAGGCAGCAATGAGATTACAAGAGATTTAGGTCAAGTTTGAATGGGTTACACCTCACTAAATGTCTTCCATGTCATAAAAACAGCCTCTCTTAGTTTATGTTGAATCATTTTTATGGGTAACTGTAAACAGACACAAGAATAAAAATTCTAAGATCAGTAAATTGAAGAAATATTAATGTATTTACAGCTTCTACACTTAGATGGCATTAATAGAAATACATTTTTGAATTTTAATTAAATTAAACCACACATATACTTGTTATAATGTAATTAACTGTTTTTTTTAAAAGTAAAGTCATTTAAAAAGCAAGAAAAAGATAATAACCAGTTCAAGCTTTGAAATGAGTGGCTGAAAGAGTGTGTAAACAAATTCTTATGTGCAGCCTCATCCATACATGTTGTCCATGTTGATAAACCTTAATAATAAGCCGTTTGTAGCTCCACATCAACAAGCAAAGCATGCAAACACACACAAATTATATCCTCAAAACTGACCACAGCTCAGCAGCACCATCCATTTTTCAAATAAATAAGATGGAAGAAGCTTTTTTTGGTCAGATCTATTAAAAAAACAAACAAACATTAAACAGTCTGACACACTCGACAAGATGCTACCAAACACAATCTGTGTGCAAATCAGTCCCATGATCCTACCTGTCGACTTTTTCCTCACATGCTGTCCAACTTTATCCGACAGTTTGCACATGGCTGCTCCCATCTCCCATCTTTATCTTATACACATTTACATACACACACAAACACACACAGACGGCAACACACTCTGCTGCTGCTCTGCTCAGACTTCAGATGCACAAAGCTGCCATTCTCCTCGTTTCCCTGTCTCACTGTGTTGTGCTGAGTGGCTAATTTAACAGTCAAATGGAGGCCGCAGTGTGATAGACGCACAGGCAGGATAGGAGGGTGGTGGGGGTGGTGGTGCATGGATGGAGGACTGCTGACTCAGTCATCTACAGTCACTCTCTCCTCTCTTTGCTCACTTATGTAGCTTGTTATGACTACAGTGTGTCTGACTGCTCAGCTTCCTGTCCATCCACTCACCCTTTCACCCAATCATTCACCTCGATCACTTTTGACATTGAGCCCAATCCAGAGAGGAAGACAAAGAGCTCTCTACGTGTCGTTATGCAATGTTTATTTAACATGTGGAAAAATATTCACTTGAAAAGCAAAACAAGACAGTTTATGAAAGAGTCTAAAGGACTTCTAGCCGGGCACCATTTTATGGTACAAAAGAATGAATCTTGATGATTGTGGCGCCACCTGGAGTTATATTTCTCTAGTTTTGAAAGAAATTATTAGCTAACTCCTATAATAACTTGGGTGAAATCAAATTAGCACCAACATCTAGTAAAAAAAAATCACCAAAATCTTTTATTTAATAAGTAAACCTGGCTCATCAGAGACCAGAGCGTGTGCCGGTGTTATGTAGAAATGTGCTACCCCATCAGAAAAGAATACTGTGCATGTTTTTCATACAATTCACAGTATTGTGCTTTCAACAAATAGTTTTAAGATCATTATTCTACATGGGTATGGTCTCAGGAAAAGACGTCATGGGTGTTAAAAAATTAAGCAGTGATTTAATGAAGGTTAGACACCCAATAATATAAATGACCCCAATAAAGTATTTTAACTTATATATTTTTGCTGGTAAGATGTCTTGACAGTGCTAATTAACTGTTTCCATTATTAGGCTAAATAATAATGAAAAACCCTAAATAGCTTAAATATACTATTTCTATAAAAATAAATATAGTATATAAAAACAAGGAGATACAATCAACAAAAATCTCACAGCACAGAGGTACAGTTATTAAACACAGACTTGAGGGTAGCATGAATTTATGGGTGTGTCCACACCCTTACTGAAACTACATCTTTCGTGTTTTGCACATGGGCACAACAAGGTATGGCAAGACGTCTCAATGGGCCTGATGAAACGTTAGAACACCGAAAATGTCCTTCATCGCTGAAAAATGTCTTACGTTTTCCTTGTTTACAGTTTTTCCAGTCATTTTAATTGTAAACTGATTAAATTTACTTTAGAGTTTTGTGTAAAGTCATTAAAAATAGAATAAAAGTCAAGGATTTCATTAAAAAGGAGCTGAAAAGGTAGTTAGCTAATGTAGTTTCCCAGTCGAAGTATGTTAAGAGTTTGCCAGCTCCAGCTGGTTAGGGCCTTTCTGTTAGCCTCTATGTTGTGGGTAAATTAAAGCTCATCAGGTGATAAAAGTTGTCGTTTCTGTCATATTTTACTCGTCCAGATTGCGATGGTGAAGCAAGAAGTTGACAATAAAAGATGAGTTCAGTTAATTTTAACTTGACCTAATGTTTCTGCTTCATTAGCCACGATGTCTTAAGGCAGTGGTTCCCAACCTATCTTCTTGCCCCACCCTGAGCTGAAACCATGCTTGGTTTTATTCTCACCATAAATAATTTATCACAATGGCTCTCTATGTGAGGCTGCACGGTGGTGTGGTGGTTAGCACCGCAGCCTCACAGCAAGAAGGTCGCTGGTTCGAGCCTCGGCTGGGGGA
>JBAMHW010000026.1:7453497-7466820 GCA_037177495.1 Rhadinocentrus ornatus
GACGGGCCTTGACATGTGCTGGTTTAAGCAGGGGAACCTTCCGTGCCATGCATGATTTGAAACCATGACGTCTTAGTCTTTTACCAACAGTAACCTTGGAAACGGTGGTCCCAGCTCTTTTCAGGTCATTGACCAGCTCCACCCGTCTTGGTCATGTTATTAGTTGGCTGTGCAGAGTGACACAATCACCGCTATTAACCAGGTGGACAAGGAGTTGCAGGAGTTTTGTTTTAAGTGGTTGAGATTCTTATTAATATCATCTCCCTTTTTCCTAAAAATCCTATTTTTTTTCCCCCCGAGCATGCGCTCTTAAGAGAATTAATATCAAATGTGCGTCTTTATTCATTTCTGAAAGCAGCTTTGATATCTAAAATGTGGTGCGAAAGGTAATAGTGGATTGTGTACAAATGTCTCACATTTCACAGCATTTCCTTGATTTTATTGTGTACCGGTGGTGTCGCGGTTTCTCTAGATTATGTGCGTATGGGAGGGTCAGAGTTGCCGTGAAGGTAGGAACATTTTCCCGTCAAGTTTGGTTTTCATAATCGCAAAAGTTGACTATATTTTGCGTACGCAAGTTTTTGTTCCTACACAAGCTTGATAAATAAGGCCCCTGGTGTCTGTGGAGGCCGTTGGAGTACAGTCAACTAATTGTCATGTTCTAGAAAGCAGGTGGAAATGATCTGAGCTTTGTGACATGATGCATTATCCTGCTGGAAGTAGCCATCAGTAGATGCTACACTGCGGTCATAAAGAAATGGACATGGTCAACAACAATACTCAGGTAGGCTGTGGTGGTTAAACCAAAATTAGTTGGTTGTAAAGGTCCCAAAGTGGGCCAAGAAAACATCCCACACACCATTACACCACCACAAATGTCAGAACTGTTAATGCAAGGCAGGAAGGATCCATGTTTTCATGCAAATTCTGACCCTGAATGTAGCAGCCAAGATGGAGACTCAGACAACATTTTTTCATCTTCTTTTGTCCAGTTTTGGTGATTCTGTGTGAAGTTTAGCTTCAGCTTTCTGTTCTAGCTATTAGGTGTGGCACTCAGTGTGGTCATCTGTTGCTGTAGCCCATCTGCTTCAAGGTTGGACATGTTTATTGTTCAGAGATGTTCTTCTCTATACATTGACTGGAACAAGAGATTATTTGAGTTCCTGTTGCCTTTCTATCAAATTTTCCTCATTTCCAGACCAGTATCTGTAAACTCGAGATAGATAGATAAAAATCCCAGTAGGTCAGCAGTTTCTGAAATCCTCAGACCAACAACCATACTACATTCAAAGTCTCTTTAATCCTCTTCCTCATTTTGATGCTCAGTTTGAACTTCAGCAAGTTGTCTTTACCAGGTCTACATGACTAAAAACATTGAGTTGCTGTCATGTGATTGGCTGATAAGCTATTTGTGTTAAGGGTCCCATATTATACATTTTTTCAACAATTTCACATGGGTTTCAGAGGTCCAGCAACATTGTTTTCAAAGTGCATTACCCCAAATTCAGCCTTGGTCCTTCATTTCAGCCATTCCAAATGTAGCTCTAGTGAGCTCTACAAAGAACAGGCTGTTTCTGTGTCTACACCTTTAAATGTTCATGAGTGGTGCCTGTCCACGCTCCTCTATTGGAGAGGATCCAGCTTTCGCTGGCGCCCGCTTTGTGTTTTCAGAGGGCAGGCTTAGCTAGCCGGGGGGTCGGGCCAATGGCAGTATCCACTACCAGGGGGAGTGGTTATTTCTCTTTGTGAGGTCACACACAAGGCCTGGGTTTGCTTCAGTCCTAATTTTCTGACACATCAAATACAATTTGCTTTAAAATACCTTGGCTATTTTGTGAGTAATCATTTCTCCGGAAGTTCTGTTGTGCAAGAGGTAGCAAAGAATCCCACAGAATTTTATTACAGATGGGTTTATTGCAAGTTTTCCCTTCTTCATGTACTGCATTCCTAAAGAGCTTCACTTTGGTTTCATCTGTCTGTAGCACATTATCCCAGAGAGACTGAATTATCTATAACTGATCTTCCTTTTTCAATCTTTTATTTAAACAGTGACATCCTCCTTGGCCTTTATCCCCTGGAACCACGCTTGATTTAGTGCGCAACGATTAACACAAACTTAAAACACCACTCCAAAATGTTTCACTCTGAAGTTCAACTTTTTAATTCTGAGAAACATTTTAATAATGTAATGAATAGTTATTGCAGTGATTTCAAGATCTGCGGTAACCGACTTCTAGTAGTACTAATGGGAGAATATTTAAAGGGAATTTTGGCATATTTTTGAGGGGTCCCACATGTTTAGATATGTTGCTTATTCTACAGAAGTCCAATCCTTACAAGTTCTACTTCACTGTAAAAGGTGACGGGTCCGGCTGTCTAATTTCACCAATTGGTATTATTAAAGGGGAGAAACAAGTAAGTTCCTTACTTTATGTGCAAAGTTTAGAAGACATTAAAATTAGGAATTCACAGCAGGAAGTAAATCTGACTTTGCTTTCTGCCTTTCATTTTCTTGTTTTTTACTGCATTCTGCAACTTGCTAGCACAGAAAATTAATTTTTAGCTGCTCCTTTTGCTCTGCTGGCATATCAGTGACTGTTTCTGTGTTAATCAGTGAACAGCTTTCTGTGGAGGGCATACACTGCTTTAAAGTTTTTCCTTTCTTTTTTTTCCCATTAAAATGGTCACTGACTTTGTTATGGGTCTTTGACTTCCTGGGTGGCAATCACCTGCCAAGACACCTTAAATTAGCAGAAATATCAGCACAAAAGGATGCTCAAAACTTCATCCGCATGGCTGGTAAAACTGAAAGCCAACAAGGAACACATTGTGCAGGTTCATTGTCAGCAAATGTAATGAAATTACAGGGCTAAATGGACAAAGACAGAGAAGGAAGATAGTTTGTTTAGTATCTGCTGAATGTTTCTACCAACTGTTTGTATTAAGAGCTTTAAAGTTCCCTATTATAGTCGTCTATCCCTTTTCATTATATATCAGGATGTAATAAAAATATCTCATTCTTAATAGATATTAAAGTTACTTTAATATAACCATAGATTAAAACCACATGACATATTACATAAACTAGGCCAATAGTGTAAAAGCTTTGTGGGTTAAAACACATGGTTGAGTAGCTATCAGAACCATCTTTAGCTGTAATAACTTAAAGTAAAAGTTATCTGTATGAAGTAAGTCATCTCTAACATGCTCTGGAAGAATTTTTGTCAAAGATACAAATGTTGATTCCGTTCATTGAAGACTGTTGGCATTCATTTATGGCAGTTTTGTTCACTTCAGAAGCTATCACAAACCAACAACTTTAGCCAACTGTAGTTACATATGTTTCCTTGTCCAACTTTAAGCTAAAAATACTCTAATGATGCCAAATTATTAGGCACTATGTGTGCTTTGTTTAAACCTTAAACAAGCTTAAGCTAACTATTGTTTGCTTGCAGCTAACATTGTAGCAGTATGTACAAGCTGGTGTATTTTCTAATTCTAATGAATATTTGTGCTTTATTTTGTCGTCCTTATCCCTCCTTTAAGTTAAAAATCTTCTGACAACACCAAATAATGTGGCGTGCTGTTTGGTTTCATTTTAAGAAAGCTTATGCTAACTAATGTTAGCCTGCAGTAGCTAACTGCGCTCCAGAATTTACAAGGTTCTATAAATCTATAATGCTAAAATCTTAGGCTAACTCAAACTAGCTAGCAAAACTAGTATTGCTTCACTAAACTAATCATCCATCTGTTTTGTTGTCTTTTTGAATTAAGTACATCAATTGCAGTTAAAGCAACATGAAATGGGAAAAGTCAAACTGAGAACCATTAAAGAACTTAGTATTGCACCATGGTAAACAGCTAGGACTAAAAAAAATTAAAAAAAACAGTATATGAGGAAGTAGAGCTTTTTTCTTCCTAGCTTCCTACTTCTAATATTTGTTGGACAATGCCAGACACAGAAGTCCAGAGTTGGTACTTGAGGAGTCATTCAAGCTCATTTCTTAAACCTGAACCTGTCCATCTGCAATCCACCCACATTCCAGGTAAGAATGTCAAGGCCCTGCCTATTTATGTAGTCCAAAGGTTTTAACATATAGTTTTTAATACAAGTCAAGGAGAACCGCAGGTAACGTGATCACATGGAGATTATTTTGATAATAATCAGTTTAAAAAAAAGGGTGTTAGCTTCTGGTGTGATTATGTACTTACTATTGTATCTTGATAAAACTGTTTATATTTATCTTTTTTATTTTCTGAAAGTCAGAAAGTGTTTCAGTCCATGAACTAATGAACTAATTTACAATGATTATAAAAACTAAAAAACAAAATAAATATTTACTTTTTATATTTTTAGTTGATAAATACCTTAAACAGTTAGCGGACTGGTAATGTCCTAAATACATTTTCCCTCCATTGAGTGATTATTTAATTAATGGAGCCTGTTGTGTTACTCTAATGGAGAACACTAACTTCCATCAGGTTTTAAGTAATAAATGTTTTTTTCACCTGAGAGAAAACAGTCAAATCTTCAACATAAATATTTCCTATATATCTTCGATTGAAAGCGCAAAATTCTCTCTTCTCAATATCCTACATTGTAAGGAAAAAAAATCTAAGCATCTTTGCCCTCACTTTGCTCCTTGCTGAGTTTGGTATAAGCTATATCATTGGTTTCCAACCTATTTTCCTTGAGGCCCCCTTTCAGGCAAAAACCATGAACCCCTTTACCATCCACATTAGACAACTTCTCATCACAAATGATTCATTCTGGCTGAGTTCTTTGCTGACCGTTGATTAAACCACATAAATTAGAGGCACCTTTCAAAACTCTCATGGTCGCCTAACAAAAACATATACAAAAATTACACAAATATATTATATATACAATATATATGACATATGATCTGGACTGTGTTACTTCTCAGACATGTTTCATTTTTTAAAAAAGAAGCAGGAAAAATCAAGGTTTCCAGGATAAACATGAAATACTCTTTTACTATAACTCCACGAGCTGACTCATCTCACTAAATTACAAGTGGATAAAAATAGATTGGGTGCACAAGTTGCGGCCTACAAAGTCGCTATTTTCTCTGACAAAGGATATATGTTTCAAAATATTGTTGTATATCAGATTTTGATTACCTCAATTTATTCCCTTTGGGTCCTGGTGTTTTCAGGCTCCAAAATCTCAGGTTATATGTGAACAAAACGACCAAATGATAAAATACTTTTTTTTAAAAACCAAAAAAACTTAATACACCTCCACTCTGTGTGGACACAGCCTTATTTTTAACAATTACACAATCTCTGCACAGTCAAAACCTTGTAGACCCCCTGTGCCCTTTGGGGGACCCAGGTTGGGACGTGTAGCATAAAACATTTGGCTCATCAGATTTTATGAGCATTATGATGTGAATAAAATCACAACCTTTCAAGAAAAAAAATCTGTCACCCAAATGAATTTAAAACTTGGGGAACACTTTTTTCCAAAAGAGGCTGCTTTACTTTTGGACCCACCCACCTTAAACCCTCTCACCTGCACAGGTGAGGCCATCCCATTGGATGTAGTCGCAGCACTTATCACACCAGGTTTGTTCCCCTCCGGACTCAAAGGTGTGTCCGTCCCCGAACTCCTCCTTCACCCTGGGGTCTTTCTCTCCGGGGGAGAAAATTGTCCTCACGTCGCGTCGGGGCCCTTTCTTTCTTCCCCTGGGAGCCCCTCCTCCGGGCCCTATTCCATTTCGTCCCTCAGAGCTCATCTCTGGCTCTCTCCCGCTCCAAGCCGCCTGAAGGCTCTCCAGACTGGTCGGCTGAGGAGACAGTTGCGGTCGGACAGCTTTCATCACCCCCGCGCCCTTGTTGTTGGCTTTGGAGATCCGCATCTTGGCGCCCCGCGGCGGCCACGTCGCCTCCGTTTCGTACGGCGGATAAGCGCTGATCTGGACAGCCTCCACGGGTAACTCGGAGTATTTACCCAACTGGTGCACAACGTTAAACATTACGCACTCTTCACACTCCACTAAGCCAAGGGGAGTTAACCAGCAACAGAAAGGTGCGTTGTCTCACGTTTCAGGGCCGACACGGAGTGATGCGACGTGCTGCGCGAGGCCGTGTTTGTTGTCGGAGAGCAGGTTGAGGCAGTCGAAGGTGAGCTGTCAGAAAACTGGTTGGATCTAATTTCAAACAGCAGAGCGGGACATTTACAAAGATGCAAATTTAAAGTTTATACTTGCCTGCCGCAAAGTAACACATCCCAACTCGATTTTATCGGGCCTTCTCAGGTTTAATTTATCCTTAAGCTGCAGCTGCTTTTTTCTCTTTTATTAAATGTACTTGTTGCTTCCTCTGTCGAAATTTTCATACAATGAGAAATAGTTTAGGGCCTCCTTTTTTTTTGCTTTATGGGAAAAATGTAAAAATGATGACAGTAACATTTTAAAAGTCTGGCAGGTTAAAGTAGCCCATAGTAATTACTTTTGGACTGTATCGCAATGTGCAGTTCTTCATTTTGGCCACAAGAGGGCGGTGTTTGCTTTGATTCTGTTGTCCTCATACAGGACTATGCAAAGACCTTGAGCCACATCTAATTCCTGACTCTTTCAGAATATCTTGTAATTTCTGAAGGTGGTCTTAAGTAGTTTTTCAGGCTTTCTAAAGGTTTATCAGTTTATATTTGTCTATTCCTTAAAACTGACAAATAAAATTTTTATTTGCAAATAATTAACGGTCATTATTTTTAATTGCTGAGCCATTTCATACTGACCTATGAAACAAGCTCTTAACTGCTGACAAAAACCGGCGTTGTCTACACAACACACTATTTAACAAAAACAAAAACTTGAGAGACACTCCAGGCGGTACATAAAAAATTTAAAAAGGGGGATAAACTTTATATTTAAATATTTAATAGGAAAACATCACATAAAAAAGAAATAAAAGCTTTAAATTAGGTTAAAAAAATGTAAATGATCAAGTGATGGAAAAAGTTTTTGTTTAAGTGTACTTTTTTCAGATTATTCATGTCTTCTAAAACGAGTTTATTAAACGTAAACATCTAGATAATGTACATCTCTGCACTAAAAAAGTGTAAAATTAGGATTTTTCATTATCATATGCTGTTATTTTATTGGTTCAGCCCTCTTAAGATCAAATTGTGTTGAATATAGTTCCTGAACTCAAATGCAAATTGACACCACTTGTTTAGGAGGTACTGGACTGACAAGTTACACAGGAAGTATGTTTAAAAAACGTTTGAGAACCACTGATATAAAGAAACGAAGGAAGGCTGAAAATTTGCACTGAGTTGTACAAAAGATAAGATTTCATTTAATGCCTTTTAAACAATTAATGCAACAAATACTTGTGATTTTTATATAAGTTACAGACATTTCCTGTATCCAGAAGAGAAAAACGCCTTAGCAAATCATCTACCATAAACAACTTTATAAACCGAGATTGCAACATCAAAAATAACATTTCACATGATACAAGTTGCTTCATCTGTTGTTTTAAATATTTTGGTGGAAAAAGTGCAAATGCTGATCAATACATTTAGCATGAACTAAACCTAAAAAAATAATGCTGATTTAACATGTCCTTTTTGGGTATCACACTGGAAAAAAACCATCCTAAAATCTGTTTTTTTTCTGGCTCCACAACAGTTTAATCACGAGGACAAGTATTAGTGCAAGAATAATTTCTTCTTTGGCTCATGGTCCCTGACTGTTCCTCATCCAGATGTATTGCTCTTTGGCTGCACAGGTTTTAGCACATATACAAAGATTTGGCATTAGAAAACATAAAATATCCTGAGTCTGACTTCTTTTCCAGAAGGATTTAATGTTCCTCCAGGTCCTTCCCACATAAATAAGAGGCTGAGACGCTGCAGTCAAGTCAAAGCAGGGGAACTGTTCACTAAGAAAGGTTTGCCTGAAGGAGGCGCTGTGGAGCCAGACAACTTCTGCTCACTCAACTTCCTCATCATCACTTTCAATGGCTGCCTCCTGCAAGGAAGACAAGAAACATTCAAGCCATGTTGATCATCTGAAAGTGTTTATTGGTGGTAGTTATTGTTGTGCTTACATATCCGCCCTGCTGCTGCGCCCAGCCTGAATAATAGACCTGCAGGTATCTGGCCCCGTGATGCAGCAGGCGGCTCATGGGCAGCATGTCCACTGCTGAGAGACGGCTGGTGATCTGACAGGGAAAAAAAACAGAAACATATTTAGTATATAGTCACATAAAGCATGATGAGCCACGGATTTACTCAAATGAAAGATCCGAGTCATTTTTCTAGCTTTAAAGTCAGAATGAGTCATTTACATCAGAGCTAACCTATAATTTGTTGCCCCTCTTTAAAATAAATTACCAGTTTAATGCAAATTAAATAAATTTTACCCCCTAATTTGGGGACATAACAAATAAAAAGTTGCTCTGACCTCGCAGGTCACAGCGATCTGAGTTTTTTGTGATGCTTGTGGTCCCAGACCGCTCGGGTTGGAGCTCCTGAAGCCTATCGTCGTGAGGAAGGTGTTCATCACCCTCTCGAAGAAGCTGTAGTTCAGGAAAAGCTCTGCTCCTATCTTGGCTTCTTTCAGCTGCAGGGTGATACAAGTAACATGTCCTGCTTAGTGTTTTAAAAACTCAAACATATTCAGCAGCAGAAATGACATTAGCTAATGTTGTGGAGCAGAACTGTGTCTGCTTGATGAATTGTCCAGTAGACGCTCCTCACATGATCAGAGGCTGTAAAAACAGCCTCATCTGTGAACTCTGAACTGCCAGCTATGGTGCAACATGGGTGTGTGGTGGTTACCAAATCCAGCAGGAAAGACATTATAAAACATTTTTAAATTTACTTCCACATGTTAACCAAAAACTACCAGAAAACGTCCTAAAACAGGATCAGAAAAGAGGAAATTATTCCACATCAGAAAGCAGGACGTTCCCCACCTTCTCGTTTAATCTATCTCCTTCTTCCCTCAGCAGCAGGCCGATGATCTTCTCCACCTCATCTAAACAACAAATCACATGATTAGTATTAAGTTTCTTTTTATTCAGCTCATTTCTTACCTCTCCTCCCACCATTCATGAATAAAACACGAAGACCATTGAAATCAAATATTAACAAACCAAGATGGAAACTCACCTTCCGGTGCGTCTGTCTCCAACTCTGGGGGACTGAGCGTGATTTCATCAACAATCTTCGTCAATTGGTTTGCGACATCATCCAACTCATTCCCATTCTCATCTTCAACTGGAACCAGAAACGCAAAGAGATGAAACAAAGGGAAAATAAAGAGTGGGATGCCTCAGAGCTCGACCCGACTCAGGACTTTCTAGCCTACTTTACAGAGACATTCTTGAAAATGTGTCATGCAACGGATATGTGACGTATCCTCGTAGTTCAAGTTAGTCTGCTTCTTTCAGGATTGGGTTGTCATGGAGACGAGGAAGTGGAAGAATTAAATCCTGTTCAACCGTTCACTTCCAGCACTGTGTAATGATCCAAGGGATTTATTTTAATTTAATTAAATACCGACGTCTTTTTGCAGAATCGATTGTTTTATATTAAAGAATTATATTAAAGAAACTTTAAATAATTTTTGTTTCTTTGATAATTCTCATTGTTAATTTAGTATTTTAAGGTTTTGGACGGTTCCTGTAACATGACCTGTAGACGTCCTGTTGGACCTTGAACTAGTGATGTTACACCTGAAGCCTTCGTCTAGCAAAGTGGGCGTGTCCAAATGAAGCGTGCATGGAGGCCCGTGTTTGTTCTTTTTCTGAATATGCTGTGACTAAACACAACAAGGCCCAGTTTCTCTGAAATCACGTGACATGAGTCTAGTCGCTAAAAAATGCTGCAGGAAATAGAGGAAGTGTTCTGCGTGATCTGAAGCGATGTCAAGGATCATTACGTTTATATACCGATAGATATTTTGATACCAAGTTCAGATGTACAGTACAATTCTTGATATGGAGATTGTGACATAATGCATAATAATGGTTACAAATAAACTGTAATATCACTGGAGTGCTGTACATCAGATATAACCAGCAGACATTAATACTCCCAAACAAGCTGTTAAATGGGGCTTAAGTAATGAAACTTATGATGAAGCAATTGGCCAGAAAGACTCAACACATTTGGGGGCTTCATCCCACCATCACTACCCTGAACTGAACATGTCTGACCATTTTATTAATTATTCAAAGAAGAAACAACTGCTAACCAAATAATTTAAAGATTTAAGGGTACAAATAACCTTACATTCTATCATAAAGTATTACATTTATTACACTGCGCAGTAAGTTCACCTAACCTGTGCCACAAAGTTTAAACTACTGATGACTCCTGCTTCTCAATAGGGATAATCTGATTATTAAATTTGCTTTTAAGTTAGTTTCTCCATTGTTTGGTCATTTTGATTGATGATTGCAGGACTGATGATGTAATGAAACAAAACATCACTTTTCTGCTTTTGCCATGTGAACAGTCATCTTTTTTACTTACTGAGATTGTGACCAGATACTCACTTTTTTCAGGATGAAAACATCTCAGATTGACATCGTGCAGATTTCCTGATGACCGGGATAAGTCCTCTGTTCTTTCGTTGTCATCTGTCTGAGGTTTAATACATCTGAACAAAGATGTCACACGTTTCCATCCCTTCTTCTTTTTCTTCTTCTTATCATTTCTTTTCCCTGGTGTCTCCACTGTTTCAGTCTGGGTAAGTGGCTGAGATGGAGTTGTTCCATTTTCTTCGCTGCTTCCATTTACTGCGACTGGGCTGTGCTCTGATTCCTTCTCAGCCCTCTTTTTAGACTGTCTCCTGGTTGCGTAGGCCATAAGGATTCTGTATTCCTGAGTGTCCTCCATGTTGTTTGTGTCCGAGGAGGTTTCAGGAACAGAGTCTGTGGTACCAGTGTGGACATTGTAGCTGGAAATAGGGTCGTGGATTTCCACATGCCCGTTAGCCATGCTGGTTTATTGTCCATGGAGGGGGAACAAAGAAAAAAAAATTAGTCATTGATTTAAACCGATGATAAACTTAAGGATCATAAATTTGCAATCGAATATGTGGTCAAGTTATTTTTATTTCCAATTGATTATTTGTAATTATCTCTTAACAATTCTCTGAGCTTCTATTTTAATCTCCACACCTCATAACTTTTAAAAAATATCTTCAGACCACAGCTTTCCATTGACTTGTGTTTATCTTTATGTAGAGAGCACTTTTATAAGCATTTGCTACAGTTATTCACAAAAAACATAGAATGAATATCATAAATGTATGTAAAACTCCTCATTTTCATCATTATAATCCAATAACTTGTATGTTTCTTTTTGTGGTGTTTCTGATGTTTAACCTTACTAGGCGTTGACCCGGGCCAACAAGAAACTAGACTTAATATCAAATACAAGTCCCACTTAAAAGTTATTTAAAACTAATTTAATTCCCCGATAAAGTTGTCCGATAAATTATAAAAGACATTTCTAAGACAGAAAGAAAGAAAGAGTAGGTCTACTTACTGTACTGGCAATAAAAAGTCGACAAAATAAACGTTAACCTTCCCAAGTTTTCCTCCTCAATTCTTGCTGCGGTTTGTACGAACGACGTGTTTCCGTATCACAGCACATATAGTGTGCGTCATTTAAAAAAAAAAAAAAAAAGTACTGTGCGTCATTGCGTCATGGAATCACGAGACCTTCGCGGCTTTTTTTTTTTTTAACGTTCTTTACAGTTTACTTATAGATATCTCTGACTTTAAGAGCCCCCCCCCCAAGAAGAAGAAGAAAACAGAATAAACAAATGGTCTAATTAGGCGAGTTCTGTACAAATGTACATTTCTAATAAAAAAAGCTTATAAAGTTTTATTTAAACCTGCTATTTTTTCTGTCCTCACCTTTGAGCCTAAAATTTGCGTTTCCCCTCAACCCGAGCAAAAAGAAATGGAAGGTTTAGACATGTTATTTCAGCTAGGTTTAAAGTTCACACTTGTTTGTTGAGCTCTTCAACATTCAGTTAAATACCGTGGTTTCCTACAACCTTACTATTTACGTTAAAAAGTCTCACAGCTGCACGTGTTATTGTTACAAACTCCTGGATCAGTGTCAGAAACTGAAAATGAAAGTAACAAACAGTAGTGACTGAGAAGAAATCTTTTGTAACCCTATTTAATTTAATTTGGTAACATGTCCGAAACCAAGTTAAAACAGTACAACCTTGACATTTTTATTTTGTTCTTATAAACATTTTAAAGTAATTGTATTCACAAAAAATTAGTTAAGAAGTAAAGAGTGTGTAAGTATTCTCAGCTTTTCAATGATTTGTGTTGGCAAAAACTGAACTTAATGACCTTACCAGAGATCTGTGTAAAAAACTAAAGAAAGACAGTACACTCTGACATTTCAACGAGGACAAAACCCAGTTTCTTTATCATTGAAAACGAAGCTGTACTTGTTCTGACATGTAAAAATATTCCTTTGTTTTCAGGTCAGTAATCTTCAAAGGAATGACGTATCTATCATTCATCAGAAGACTACAGTGCCTAAATAACACGTTAATATATGACATGAAACTATAAAAATATTACTTTCAGTCAAGTATGAGGTGTTTTTTCTTCTCTTTTAATAAGATTTGGTCTTTCTGGCCTCTAAAGGTTGCCGGGAAATGTTGCCTCCTTTTAAGGGGCTATAAAAAGAGATTTTTTACCAGTACATTAAATAAGAGATCTGTACATCTTCTAGGGAACCTGTGTCATTTTGTCCAGGTTAGCAAGCAGGTTGCAAGTTAATCTCAGAGGCAAACAGTGAATTCAGAATAAGCTATTAACCTTACATGCATGTCTTTAGACATGGATAAGGGGAAACCAGTTTCTGACCATGTGATACCATCTGTATCATGGCTGTGGTTTAAAAAAATCTCCAAAGTATGACTCAGTCTGACTTAGTCATGGAGTGATAAACACATGATACCTTGTTTATCTCAGTTAATATAGGTCAGAGTTATTTTCATTTTGGATGTAAAAGTACTTGTTAAAAAAATAAAATTTGTGAGTCTTTATATTCTCGGATAAGCAACAAGAAATGGATGGAATGAGTCTTTATATCTTACAATTAAGCTGGAAATGTATGGGTGTATACAAGGTCCGAAATTAACACTCGCCAGGCGCCAAATGCGAGTAACTTCTTCGTTTGGCGAGTAAGTCTCAGAGGCTATCCGCCAAATGACGAGTGAATGTTTGTACCAAACTAGTCGTGTTTTTCAGTCTTCCTTTTGGTGGATTTCTTCTTCATGTTCCTCTGCTGTCTGC
>JBAMHW010000026.1:7466958-7483967 GCA_037177495.1 Rhadinocentrus ornatus
AAATCAAACCAGGTGAACTAACGAGCCAGGGACAGAAAACAGTGAAAACTGAACTACACGTGCCAAAACCCAAAAAAACCTAACCCATGAACTAAACAGAAACTAAACATGACAAAAACCCGGAAATAACCCCGTGAGATCATGACAACTAGTTTCTTTCCACCAAGTCCGAGTAGCTATTGTTTGTCTCAGACCAGCAGCAGCTATGTTCTGCCCGGTGTGATCTGTAATAAATGAGACTGGAGACATTTAATTTTCACGCTAAAATCTGCAACATATTCATCTCTATGTTGCGGCTTGACCACAGGTCCGTAGCAGTGGTGAAACATTGGACTGTAGCCACGTCCTTTACAACACCCCCACGACCCTCATCATACAGGGCAGGGAGAGACACGAGATTAAAATAGTGACGAGATGGCAGTGATGCCGTTTGTGTTGATGAGTTTCTTAAATCCCGGATTGTTCACTGTGTTAACTGAGCGCTGGTCTTTGGCGAGAAAACAAGTTATGTTTGTTCATAACGTTTATTATCTCTCTGTTTCTGGGAGCTGGTGGATTATTTAGTCATGACTCACAATAATGGTACATTTTTCTATTTCCTTGTGTCGCGTTGTAATGAACGTCTACATGAACAAGCGCAACATTTCACATGCACAAATGTCGCCTGTCGCTTGGCTGGAGGAGGGCAGCGATTTCCCCCTCATCGTGCAAGTTTCATAGAAAATTAATAGAGAAGGAGCAACGTCGCCTCCCGTGTGTCCAGCCCATAACTTGAGAGGTGTTTGCATCTGGAGCTGAATTAAACCAAAGCGGCTGGAACTGTGGGAGGAGTCTGCAGCTGTGGGAGGAGTCTGTAGCTGTGGGAGGAGTCTGCAGCAGTGGGAGGAGTCTGCAGCAGAGCGCAGCGCAGCAATGCCAGTGGTGCTCGATTTGCAACTGAAAACAGCACAAGAGTAAACTGTGAAGGAGCAAAATGATCGGACCATTTCATTTTTATGATCGTTAAAATTCGATTAATCGCCCAGCCCTACATGACACAATGTAAAACTAAATTTCTAACGTTTCTCAGTCAGTGGTGCCAATAGCAACAAACTAAACATTGTGGTGTAACTCACTGGCTTATGTACATTTTGTTTCATGTCCATCAAGGTGGTCTATAGTTCAGATTTTTCCATTACTCAATCACAAACACACAGTCACACCTACAAATGTTGTCAGACTGGCTTTTTGCCTTTTGGGGGGCCTTAATTATCAGCTGATGGTGGTGAGAACGTATAAAAATTATTACAGCATGTAGAAAATAGGATAACAAGATTATCCTAACCTGCTAATAGCAGAACATACGACAGAATAAAGTGTTACTGAGATTATTCTGTTTGAACCAGCTGCAAATGATTGATTGTAAACTGAAGAACTTCAGCCTCATCTGGACGTGATGATGGACCTGCTGCTGGGTCTGAAACTGAGGACCACGTGGTTCATGATGTTAATCTATGCCAACACTGATGTTACAATGTTAAAGTGGTGCTGAAAGGTTCAGTATATATGATTGTTATGCAATCATAGCCAGAGATAAATATATTAATAAATATTAAATATTCTCTAATGATGTCATGAAGGGCACATTTCATTGTTTTTCCGGCAGCAGAAGGTGGAAGGAGTGAGCAGATAATGAAGAGCAGCAGACACAGAGGTACACCATGCAACTTGGCACAGAACTAACTTTTGTGCTTGTCAGGGAAAGAAAAATGGGGGAAGAATTTAATATTGATTTTAGAGATCTTTACATTGTCACGTGTAATTTTGAAAACAAATACATATTGAAGCACATATAGCAGTATTTGGCTTTAAACAAGGTGACAAAATGCTCAAGAAAACTTAAATAAAAAGACCTTTTCACTGCGTTGGTTCACCGAGATTCCTCCACGAGCGTGGGCTGAGCCCCCAATGTTCCCAGGTCCAGGAAACGCCCCTGCTTACTTCCATCAACTTTTTAATCAGTTTCCCCGATTTGAAGATAGCTGCCGCACCTCCTCCTCGGCCTGTAGTTCTAACATGGAAATTATAGGTTTTTGGTAGAGGGTGGCAGCAGGTGAAGCGTAAAACTGCAACTCTGCCTCCTGGTCTCAACCATGAGTTGTCATTGGCTTATCTCAGAGAAGCACTTTTCACTCAGCTGCTATCCCTTGTGCATGTGTACAAAATGTATTGGAAAACTTTCAGTGTAGTTTTAAACCACAATACAGGACAAAATCAGCCCTTTTAACTGTGACTTTAACTGTAGATTCTGGCAACCTTGGACAAAACGGCTGCTTTTGACATCTTTGGCTTATGAATATTTATGAATCATTAAAATATAGCCAGGGTTAGGGTTAGTCCTCTTTCTGACTTAGCTAAATGTTACCACTGTCAGTGTAAATATGACAGCATGCTAACAAACGGTCCAGTAACTTAGTGTAAAGAACATAAACATGTTAAGCTTTGTTAGCTTGATCTTTGAACATGAACTAGTTGCAGTACTGAAAAATCTGAGTCTTGATGTTGCATTTCAAATGTTTTGATGTAAAGATCTTTATTTGACATTTTACTGATTCTGTACTGTAATGATGATCTTTATATATACAGTACACATACTAAACTATATTAATATAAATACATGTGCGGTTCAGTCAGCTACTTATGCTCTTTGTCAATAAACAACTGATAAACACTGAAATTGTGAAGTGTGGAGCCACTTCTGAGTCGCCTTGCATCCAAAGTCAGATGAACAGGCGTGTTTATATCAAATAAATAAGGAAGCCACAATAATAACTGCACTAAGAGAATCCCCCCTAGACTTAAACAGAAAAGAAGGTCAAAGACAAAACAGCATCATAAATTCTTTAAACAAATGAATAAAACAAACTTCAAGTAATCCCATCATCATCATCAGCAGCAGAAAAATAAAATACAAAAGCAAAACAAAAACACTCAATACATGCCCAACCTTAGAAGAAACATAGCTATAAATTCTTTAAACTATAATAATTTAATAGTTTAAACAACAATAATGTCATTCTTTATGCCATTACCAGAAAACAAATCCCAAGGAGGTAAGAAAATGCCATGCATAACCAACTCTGATGAGACACAATTTAATAGTTATGTTTCTACTTAATAGAAAAAGTGATAAGAAGCATGTGTGTACGTCATTTAAAAACGCGCCTGCCTTGTTCGCAGTCATTACCATTCACAGTTCAGCACAGATATTTCTCTCACATCTTGGCTATTTCAAAGGAAGCTCTTTTGGTTATTTAACAGATGTAGCCACTGCGAAAGTCATGCTTTATTAACAACAACAACAAAAAAAACGTGACAGTGATGAAACAACAGTTCAGTCAGAGGCTTCTTCAAGTGGCTGCAAAACAGAAAATTACAATCACTTCTGATAGCATTCGCCCACTGAAACAATAGAATTAACAATTAATTTCCTTTCAGGGCATTTACAAACATTTTTTTTAATCCTGAATTTTCATTCACATCTTAAATCTTTAACTCTTGTTTTTCATGTGATTCCTGACAAACTTTAAAACCAGTAAAGAAAAAGAAAAGTAAATGCTTAGAAAAACTTAATTAACAAAATTAATGTTTAGTTAAAGCCAAACAATGTTCAATGAAAATGTTTTTGAGTAACATTAAATAACTGAATAGGAGAAACACTGAAAGACAAGACTTCCACAATGGCTACATGCAGTTTTTAAAATGTCTAATCAAAGACCTGCGAAATCTCCATCCACTGTAAATATAATATCATAATCAATTTCATATCATAGAAGACCTCACAGGGTTGTTTCAGTCCTTTAACATAAATGCACAGAAAAGAAGAAAATAATAAAAATAACATGACAATCATAAACTCAACCGGCACTGAAGTAACATTGCATGTCCAACACTCCTCGGTGCTAAATGGTCGACTATGTTAAAAACATTAATGTAATGTAAACAATTAAGAGAGAAATGAAAAACAAATATGTCATCTACTCATATTGCATTGAATATGGCTCGGATGTTTTTTTCTTTTTTCTGGGATAAACGCTGCAACACACACAAGCACGCACACTCAGCCATGTGTACACCAGATATGCATGAAAACACTAAAGGTCACACCTTGTGTTAACAAACATTCAAGTGCACACTGCACTACAAGCTAAATCTCTCCATGCTGCTCAGAGGTGATGCTTCAGATTGAATATGGAATGAGTCTCATCAACACACACACACACACACACATGAAAAGCATTGGCAGGTAAGAGTACCACAAACAATGTAGTTGTGAAAAATTTGTTTCAGATGATTTGTTGGAAGTTACAGGAACACAATAACACTTTACACACCAATCAGCCATAACATTAAGACCACCTGCCTGACACTGAATAGGTCCTCCAACTCCAACCAGGCAGTCTGTGAACAAAGACCATCTGAATGCTTCTTTTCAGCCTTGTAGATGGGTTTATTGGGATCAGGATTCACAGACCCAGTCAGATTGCTATATGCTAGTTTAGAAGGTAAATGATCATTTAACATGACATGAAGTCAAAAGGCTGTGACTGACCTGATAAGTGATTGTCTCCTCCCTATTTTTTTACTTTCCCAACAAACGACCGGTGGTCATAATGTTACGGCTGATCGGTGCACACTTGCTTTGTAAAACACACTCCAGTCTAACATCTGAATGAAACAATAATGACTTGTGTTAGTTTACTCCCTCCATACTGGGCGGATACTGGTCTCCTCTCAGCAGCATCCTCTGGTCCATCACTGGGGGATGCGGTGGGTTCAGTTACACTTTGTTCATTAATATTTCTGTTATGTTACTCTAGTGTAATTTCACATTTTGCTCACTAAACAAAACAAAAAAACAAACAGAAAATGGTAAAAACTGCTTATTGGCTTTTCCAAAAGATGAAATTGACACCTTCATAAAGCTAAATTTTACATTATTCAAAAAGAAGATGACAAAATCTTTGATATCTGTACATTTTAGGCAAAAATATTTTTGCGATTTATTTTCTAATGATTGATGGAGGGAATAACATCTGACATTACCACTTTAAAAACAAACAAAATGAAGTTTGTTCTGACTGAACAGGTCTTCTCATACTGAGTACGTAGTATATATAGATCTAGTCAAACCTTCCATTTTGATAAAAATATAACTCCAGAGGAAACACAAAACCCCTGCATCGTATTTGGCATGAATATTTTTAAGAACTGCAAACTGGTGATGAATTTTATCTCTAGGCTTCAACACTCAAACCAGACAAACCACAAAGGCCAGTTGGAGAACAGAAACACTAATGATTGACACTAATTCCCCACAGTCACAGCTGTGCTACATTCACTCGGATTCTTTTTACTGGGGATGCACCAATACCGATACCAGTATCGGCCTGAGTGTACTTGTACTTCGTATTCAAGTGTTCTGATACTACAGAACTCAATATCAATGTAAAAATACTTGGACTGTCAAAACTAACGCAAAGAAATTAATCTGTGGAATTAGTGTGTTAATTTTTAAAACACATTAACGCACAAACAACAAAGTTATTACTCACGCAATATTAAAAACCTTTACCTTTCCTTACCACTGAATTGTAAAAGGATTTATTAGTATTGGCAAGTACTCAAATGCAAGTACTTGCACTTGTTTTGAAAAAATGTGGTATTGGTGCATCCCCCTTTTTTTTTTACAATCTTAGTAACAATATTTTGGATTTTTCAAATTCATTCCTAAACTTTTCATAGTACCTTTGGGAAGAGCCTGGTCACTCGAGTCTGCTTCAGTTTATTTATCTTTATTCTTTAATTTTCTGTTTCTAATCGGTCTGTTTTTCAACAGAAGCTAAAAAGAAGGAATTTTGGGACAAAAGATTTTAGGTCCAGGAAGTACTGAAGGAACTAAAAGATGGCTTCATGGTTTCTGTGTAGCTATGTGAATCAAAAAGGCTGCTTTATTATTGGATAATCCCTAACACTGGAATTTTCTGTAAGCCAGTAAACAACAATTACTTCCTTAGAAGGTTTTCTGGTAAAGTTTCAGCTGTGGTAAAATTGATATGCTGTGACTGTTTAGTTTAGTTTGTGCTGTGGCTCAGTGGTGACTCAGAGATAGCAAACGAAGCAGCATGTGAAAGAGTGTCGTAAGGTTGTAAAGTCTGGAGATTTATCAGGACATGGAAAACAAAAAGCGTGCTTAATGCTGGGAACATAAGTGAACTCGATATGACACCACGTCATTGTAATGTCTTTGGCACACAGGTTTTATGGGATAAACATACTAATTCTATCTATACTTTGTTGTTTTTTCCTGACTTAACACATCTTTAACCACTGTAAAAGTCTTGCTGAGTAAAATGTGACCAAAACAACTCCATTACAAGACGAACAGCAGAGCTAACGATGTGGTCAAATTGCACTTGCATCCTGAACTGTTAAAAGTAAAGACAGTCAGTTAACCAATCAGCACAACTAATAAATAGATTATGAATAAATAAATACAAATAAATAGTTGACCATTAAAATCTCAACTGCAGTGCTGCCGTGAGCTGAGGCAGTTCATCGCTCCTCTGGTTTCGTCTCTGCGTCTGTGGCGTCAAAATCCACACGGTTCACTTTTCACACACTTTTCCCTCCCGGTCACTCTGCTTCGACTGTGTGCAGAGTCCAGAGTGCAGAGGGAATGTGCGAGCCTCACACAGCTGTCTCCAAGTCCTCGTGAGAGGCAGATGATGCATGTTGCTGGGAGCTCAAGTAAGTGGTGAGCTCAGAGTCTCCCTCCGCTTGGTCCGCAGGCGTCTTCCCCTGGTGGACATGCACACACATGTTAAAGTTTATTAGTTATTTGAAGGTGAATATGCCCATTGTTGCTTTATAAGTCATTCTTAAAGCATTCTCTGCCTCTAGAGAGTCCTAGAAAACAGTCAATATTAGGACAACCAGCAGGAGCTGCAGCCAACCAACATGTACAGATGGAAATGCAGGATGAGAGATGGAAAACGGTGGATTTAGTCAACTCATTTCTGTGGTAACTCAAAAAAAAAATTTCAAGTCTTGTTTATCATATAAAACAATACACTTTTTTTGAGAAATGTAAGCGATGGCTGAGCTTATTGAGACAATCAGAAATGATGAACACAACGTTAATCAAGTGTAAAATCCAGCTTTTTTCTGTACTTAATATAAAGATGAATCATAAACTCCACGTTTCAATCGAACTATAATGTTTACTTGTTATTGTTATTATTCATGTTGTGAGCAGCTGTTTAGACCCAGCGAGTAAGCATTCGTTCTGAGTGTGTTTCACTGATTGAAGAACAATCTGATCTTTTGCCTTTTAAATGCTTCCAGCTACACATGAACTAAAAAAACACATTCAGTTTAAACCCTAACACCATAGGTGAAGATTTCTTTTCATTTACAAGCCAAAAATAACACTTTTACTATGAAAGGACCCACAACACCTTCTATCTTTTTCCTACTTCCTATTATCCCTCCTACCACTGTCCTGTCACCGTCTATTGACTTCATTAAAAACAAGAATATGTACAAGAGAAAGTAAATGTTATATTTATTTGTTTTGTTCAACCTTTGCTTCTATTTAAATATTTCTATAATTCCTGACATCAAAAGTGCTGACACACCCTGAATAAAGCATTTTAAAAAAAGCAGCAAACAAGCAAGGACACGACCTGAGAGCATGTGAAACTGCTTCCCTGTAAATCATTTGCATACCAACCCTGAAATGACTCATAACTTTGTAGGAACTAAGTCTCAGGTTTTGTGTACAGTCATAAATATACCTGGAAGTTGGTCTTCTCTAGCGATGCCCCGGCCTCGACCAGCAATCGACACACTGTGTGCTGCTTCTCGGAAGCTGCTTTATGCAAAGCGGTATCCCCTCTACAAACATACACATACACAGTCTGGTTTATAGAACATCTTTTTGTTGTTTTCTACATCATAGTCCTGTAAGCTACTGTGCATATCCCCAGCATACTGAGGTAAAGTACTCCCTAGAATCAGTTGTGTGATTGTGTGATGTACAAACGTATAAATATACTTTATACAAGAATAAAAAGAAAATACAAAGTATCTAACATACTTCTCTCTGTCTGTTAAATCCAGAAGAACCTTTGAGCCTGAGGAAGGAGAAACGAAGGAAACAAGGATGTATAGAAGTTTAAAAAGTCATTTAGTATTCTATTTCCCTCATTTACCCCTGCTGTTTCCCAGCATCATACAGCTTCTCACCTTGTTGCAGCATGTAGCTGACGACCTCTGTGTGCCCATTCTGTGCTGCTTTATGTAAAGCTGAACGGCCTCCAGAGTCTCTCACCAACAAACTGACGCCTCGACGCACACAGTCTGACAGCTGCAGAGCAACCAAGAAAAAAATTATTTAAAAAATATTAAATAAGCTCATATCTTCATGATAAATGGCCATGTGTGTGTATGTTAGAGTAAGCTGCAGAAAGTTCAGCCATAGTTGGCCTGTGCTAAGGGAGCTAACAGCCTTAGCGTTCCCATCTGGACGATGCAGTAAACAGTAAATCTAAAACCTAACCATGTATGGTGCTGGTTTTTACACGAGAACGAGTCCTGGATATTTTATAGGTGTCCAGGAAGGATGATTAAGCCAGAACCTTGTGAATCTGAGAGAAGTTCACTCTGTGGAGCTGCTTCTATATTATGTTTCCACTAGCATCAAGCTGCCAGGACGCCAGTGTAGACTGATGGAGGATGGAGAAACTGTGCACTTTGAGTCTTTAGATTTCATGTCTCTCGGGGTTTACCCTTCCTCTCCAGCTGTGACATCTGAGGCATCACAAACCAGACTGACAACCCACCAGCTGATCTTTTTGGGGCATTAGTTTCTGTTTTCTGTCCTGTTCAGTGAAACAATCATCTAGTCAGCAGTCATGTTGCTTGTGGATTATGTTTGCGTGAGTTTTTACATTATATTAGGTAGATAGAAATATGATTCATATTGTTTCTTAATAAGTTTGTCTGGGCTATTTTAAGCTGGTGTTTATCATTGTGGAAAGGTTTGTATGTTTGTTTTTTTCCCTTCTTTCTTCCTCTTTAAAAGGCCCAAACAGGGATAAGTGCTTTGTGCTCTAACCCTATGCAAAACATCAGCTGCACTTTATGTCCTATATATTTCTATGCATTTATCCTGATAAATAAATACACATAAATACTGTTATTATACTTTGATATGTGACAGCAAACTTCACAGTACTGTGAAAACAGCTTTAGCAATTGTTAGCTAACGTTGCTAACTCAGTTCCCGTCCCTCTATAAATGAAATGGTCTTTGATGAATACGTCTCCTGATCTTTGTTCTTTCCTGGTCTAATCGATGCTTATCAGTCTAATAATGAAAAAGGCTGTGATCTGCCACAGGTTTGGAAATGTACATGTTTGGGCTCTTCAGTGTTTACAGAGCTGTGTTTTATAAGTTGAAAACTTTAATACTAAAACAGCCTTAATTGTTAGTTTATTGAATATATAGACGTATTTTTCCATGAATCTAATTCTTGTTACTTTTTTCTACAGTTTAAGTCACTGTGGCTGTTTAAGACTAAAATGATGAAAAAAATAATTTTATGAACCCTGTAAAACTTGAGACATTTCTACCAGATCAATCGTGTGATAGGCGAATTCCTCCTGACTGCTCAGTTGAGCTTCAGAAAGAACCTCAATCAGCGGTCTGGACTCTTTGTCACTAACACTGATGATCTCTGGTATAACATGAGGTGAAATGTAAACATCAGAGATGAGGATAACAGAGCTTAACATCACAGAAACCATATAAATCTTGCTTTGACTGAAATGCTCTTTTCTGGCATCCAGATTCCCTCGTTAATATTTTCCATAAGAGATAGCAGCCATAATATATCCAGAAGATTAATAAAGTAAATTATTCAGACCTTACTGACAAAATTTATGATGATCTAACACTTGTCTCTTGTTTTTCTTTATTCCTTTACTAAGTTAGGATGTTTCTTGCCAGGAACCTGTATCCTTTCTAATATGACAGGAAGAGAGACGCCTTCGTGGAACTGCTGCTATGAAAACCATTTAGACTGATTTAATGCAGTGTTTGTGTTTGATCATAATAAATAATATTAGCGAGTGGAGTACATGCTGAACAGGTTTAAAGCGTCTGGTCACAAACCTGAGCTTCAGAGTCTGCTGTTTGTCTGTGTGAATGTACTTTACCATAGAAAGATCCCCAGAATTGGCAGCAGTCAGAAGTGCTGCAAAAAGAAAGGAAAAGAAAACACACAGACAAACAAACAAATCATTATTATGGAAGCATATTTCTCTTGTCTCAAGCCATCAAACTACCCTTTATAGTGTGCTCTGTAACAAGTGTGCCTTAAAGTAAATCAAACATATGATTTACCTGCAACAAAGCAGGTTATCAGACTACATACAAAAAATTGATAGAGAGCTACTGTGACTGTAAAACAAAATGAGGAAGAAGAACAATGGGTCCACCTAAGTGGCAAGTCCCAGAATTTTCCATGACTTAATAACATGAAAAACAATAATTTTCTTCTTTAACAAACAAGTCTAGACATGTCAACTACCTTTATAAGGCTGGGAGGTGCTTTAAGAAACTGAAACCTGTTTAAAAAACACTATTACTTTCACTTAGTGCAACTGCTGGCATTACTCAGCAGGTTTGTGAGTGTTGTGCAGAAACCACACAAACACGAGGAACAGGATGCGTACAATATATTGTACACTTTTACTTTTCTAAAGGGCGACACTGCAAACTATACAGGCAAAACTATTTATTGACATTAGAAAATAAGCATATGTGCTGTGTTTGTGCGTGTCTGTATTATACCTTGCTCGTCAGGTGTCAAGGGAACACTGAAAGCAGGAAATGAAGACAGTTTAATGTGTTACATAAACACAGTATTTCATATGACATGTAAATATAAAACTTGAAATCTTTTAGGAATTTTTTGTTTCATGTACTGTATAAAACAGTAACAGGATCAAAGGTTACTCTTTAACCAGATTATTTATCAAAACATAATAGCTTTAGAGTTGCATTTGTTCTTTTATCACTTTTTTATCAGACTGAGTATTCAGCTGCAACTACTGTAAAGATAACATAATAAAGAAAACTATAATTTGTAATTTGAGAATTTGTTGCTGATAACTGATAATTTTTGTCGCAGCTGCATGTTGCCCTAAAATATTTTCTTAAACATAATATTTCTTAATTATAACTTCAAATTAGCAATTTCTTACAGCCAGCCGAAACAGTGTATTTATTATATGATAACAAAGGGTTGTTTTATAATTCACTAATGATTCTGTGTATAAAATAGGAGAAAATTACTTAAAATTATTCAAATGGTTATCTACTAAGGTCTTTATTGTCCTGACAATCTTTTGTTTGAGTGATATTTAACAAATCTTTGAAATTTGAATTTATGTAAATATTTTTTGCAAAGAAGTGAGTGGATATTAATCCAGAAATGTGGGAAAAGAACCCAATTATCATCTCATTAAATATCACTTTGGGTCCATCATGTAGGATTTAGTGACATCTAGTGATATAAATTGTACATTCTGAATACAACCACTTCCAGTGGACTAAATTATTTTGAAACCCCATAGTGAAACTACCATTTGCTTTTATATTTTTAAATATTTCTTATGAATTACAGGAATAATTTATAAAACTGTACTGACCCTCTTCTGCTCAATGGTGGAGTGTGACATAAAACTATAGAACATATTAGGCTGGATCCTAATAAGATACTACGTGGATATTCTTTGAGGAGTTGACAGCAGCTTTTGTAAATTTAGGATTTGGTGGTATGGGCTCAAATAGTGTTTGTGGGTCTCAAAAACAAGGATGTTAATGGCTAAAACACTTAACTCGAGCTTCAAAAATTAAGAGGTAAACTCCTGGAGGCTATGTTAATATCTTATATAATCTATGTGAACTGCATTTTTTATCAGCTTATTTTATAGAATTAATAGTTTTATCTATAAAAACCTGAATATTTTTTCTCCTTTTCATATTTATCCTGATCTGGAAAAACAAAAATATATATTTTCTACTTTCTTTTTTTTTTTTAAAGAAAGCACAGAAACTTGAGAAATGGTTGAAAAAAGGTTTTCAAATAAACTGCGTCCCCTCTTTCTATCGTCTTACCCAGCTGTTGGTTCCACCACCAGATCAGGCATCCCCGTTGATGAGCCCTGGCTCACCGCAGGGCCCTCGTGGTCCAGGATGAACACCTCATCCTGACATATTTCTGTCACAAAGTGGAGGTGCTCCTGCAAACGCAGAGCAGAATAAAGGCAGAGTGAGAGGATGGGAATTAAATCATCGGCTCAGTGATTTAACTCAGGTGATCATCTTTTACCTGAGCCTTATCAATGCGATAGAAGCGGTCAGCTGATGTGGCTGTGGAGGAAAGAGATACATAAAAAAATATTACTTAAAGTAATTGATTAGCTTTTAACTGCATAACTGAAATGGCTTAAAATGTTTTAGGATTTTATTCCTGTGTTGTGTTTTCCCACATTACTTAAAAAAATAAATGAGAAATGTTCTTTATAAAAACTAAAGAGCTTCCCAAACTGGTCAGGGACAAAGTTGTAGAGAAGTTCAAATCAGAGTTGGACTATGAAAAAATTCAGAAAAATATTGAAAATCCCAAAGAGCTGCATTAAATTCATTATCATAAAATGGAAATAATATAACACACCTGCCTTGGTAGGTCCATTCACCAAAACTTACAGACCAAGCAAGGAGGACATCAATCAGAGGCAACACAGACCAAGGCTAACCCTGAAGAAGCTGGAAAGCTCCACATCAGACTCCCAAAGCATATGGAAAAAAAGATCAACTCTTTGGGATTCACAGACAACTATATCGGTCACAAACTCTATCTATCGTCACCCCAAGAACACCATCTTCACAGTAAAGCATGGTGGTGGCAGCATTATGGTGTGGGTCAGGAAATCTGAATTATGAATGGCAAAGGAAAATTCTTGTCGAAAATTAGTTTCAGTCTTCCACAGATGAGACTGGGACAGAGGTTCAACTCCCAGCAGGACAATGACCCTCAGCATACTGTCATCAGGAGTCATCACCCGGATATTGCACTTTTTCAAGTTAAAACGTGTGTTGGATCGAAGTGTTACCTTCCCTAAAAGCCTTTTTTTTTTTTAAAGAGGGTCGTGTTTTTCTGTCTGGGCCCTCTGTTCACAGTAGAACCGCTAACAAGGGTAAACTCTCACAAACGTGTGATTTTAATTTGCTCCTGTGATTTTGTCATCACAGGAATAAGCCAGCCTCTACCACGGCTAAAGTCACCTGCTCAGCCTACCGCAGTTGCCATAACAACAAGTTGTTTGAAGATGTCGACCGTGAATTAAGCCGATGCAGGTAATGCTAAGGCTAAGGGACAAGCCTAAAGTTTAACCCCCCTGCAATGTACAAATGAGCCCTGTGTTTTCATTTTGTTGTAAACATACTTCTGCCAGCATGTCGGTATCTTCACTCTCAGGCTCGGAGTCTGGTTCAAACATAAACGGCTGAATTCCGTAAGCTGCTGCTTGGTCAGGTTCGCTCAGCATCACTAAGCTGTTGATGTTTTGGAGTCAAACGCACTGTGCATGCACTGGGCCTGGCCAATCAGCGTGCACCTCATTAACATTAGTCAAAAGCTTGCATGAACTCTCACGAGACAAAGTTGTGGTATGAGCAAAGTGTCAGAACTAGCTCTATGTTTGATTTTATTTTTTTGCTTAAAGACACTTAAGAGGACAGTGGATACATGAAAAGACCAAGTGATGACAGCTTTAAAGCGTTACTTTAACAGTATGCTGAATAGATGCTTACTAAAGGTCCCGTCTTCCAGGCTCAAATGCAGGGATGACAGAACCTTTCCGTTGCCGCTCCTGTTGTGGAACAGTTTACCATTTCACACTGGAGCTGCCCAGGCTGTTTCTGGTTTTAAGTCTTTGCTCAAGACCCCCTTCTGGCTTGACAGTTGAGCTTGACATTTGTTTGCTTTTACTTTTTATTCCATATTATGTAAATTGTTTTTACTGATTTCTATTGTTTATTTTTTACATCTCTGACCTTCTCCGTATTGTTTTTCCTCAGATCTTCTTCACCTATTTATCTCACTGTCCCTCCTGTTCGCCTCAGCACAGTTAGGGGGAGAGCATTCAGCAGCTCGGCCCACCAGCTGTGAAATTCACTACCTCCTGATCTTCGCAATATAAGTTCACCTGCACACTTTAAGACACAGCTTAAAACCCACCTGTTCAGGTTTGCCTTCTCCCTGTGAGCTGGCAAGCCTGGACAGTGTCCTAATCAGTTGATGTTTGTTTTGACTTAATCCATTTAAATTGCTTTGTTGTTATTTTTTATTATTTACTGTTTTTTTTGTTGTTTTTTTAGTCAGTGTGTATTTATTGAACTTTTTGTTTTACATAGAAAGCAAATCCTTAAAGACAGACACAATAAGACAAGAATGAAGGAGGGAAAAAGACAAACAGTCAAAGAGTCCACAGTGGTTATTCTAGAAAACAAGTGTAAAACATTTTATACAGAGTCAGGATGCATTTTAACTGAGAGATAAAGGGACGGCATGTCAAATCGAACTTGGTCACAGAGCCATTCAGTGTATTTCTAATTTAATAAGAAGGAGAGCGGCCACTTTTCCAATTAAAATGAATAAGTCAACGTGCCAGAAGGGAGGAGTAGGCTATGCAGCTTCCTGAGGGTAATATTATTTGTCAATACACCAAAGCGGGGGGGTGGGGGGGACCATTATCGCCTTATTGTCTGCCTGTTCTAATGTAAAGTTACTGACATGAAGAATTTACACAGTTTGCATTTGGCTTACTGAGCCACCCAGAAGAACCTCCCCACCCCCAGTTAGAACGTTTCTAACTTTCAGATCAGATGTTTGTTGATCCACTGAGTGAACTGAAGGAATTATATGTGTGATAAAATATAATGTTGAACATCTGCGCCGTCAGATCTCTAGACCGGCATATGACGTCACCGCCAGCAATCAGCTGATAGACGGCAGTGAAAAATGCGTCTGGTTTTACTGATCTGTAAATGTTTAGATTTTAACATTGCTCGCTCAGCCTGCCCAGTTAACAGCATGTCAAATTCAGCCCGATGTATAACACGCTGTTTACACAATTCAGAGGATGGGGCAATTGCATAGGCCTCGTTAACTTGATAGATGAGATCAATTAAATCTCTTTGTCTGGCCATAGGAGATTTAAGAATAGAAGCATTAAGGGAAAGAATGTGCCCCCTTAAATAGTCCTTAAGGGTCTCCCAGAGAAGGGATGGGGAGATTTCCTTATTTGAATTCGTTTGTAAAAATATGTCTATTTGGTTATTAATAGCGCCAACAAAACATTCATTTGCCCCAAAAAAAGGAGTTGAACCCCCATCTGAATGGTTGGGGAGGTTTAAAGCCAACGTCACAGGTGCGTGGTCAGATATAACCACGGTAGTGTAGTCACAGGATTTTACAAAGGACAGTAATGTTTTATGTATGAAGAAGTAATCTATACGTGAATACGTATAGTGTACAGATTAAAAAAAAGGAGTAAAAAAGTAGATTTAGAGATGATTCGAGTGGAAGACCTGTCCAAGAGGGGATTAATTACATAATTAAGGTCACCTGCTAAAATGAGTTTATGAGTATCCAAGTATGGAATGGTTGACAGAATATTATTCATAAACTTAGAATCATCCCAATGAGAGGCATAGACACAGGCTAATGTTACAGGCAGACCGTAGAGTTGCCCACCACAATAACAAAACGACCATTAGGATCCGATATAGTTTCAGGTGGAGTAAATTGAACTGACTCGCTGATTTAAATGCTAGTCCCTCTAGCCTTTCCCTGGAAAGTAGAATGATACGCCTGTCCCACCCAACCTCTCTTCAGTCCATTACACCCAGATCCCTTGATATGTGTTTCTGTGAGAAAAGCGATGTCGGTTTTTAACGATTTAAGGTGAGCCAGGATCTTGGAAGAGCTTGATGGGATGGTTTATGCCTTTTACATTCCAATTAGTTAACTTAACCAACTGTCCTTCGGCACTGCAAGGCGTATCTAAACTAGCCTTGCATGCCACTGCAAACAATATTGGAAGCATGGCGTTTCGTCTCGAAGCATATAAGGACTCTGGTAAAGACCATGGGCAAAATAAAAATAAAATACAACCATGGGACCAAACAAAGACAAAACCTTTAGCCATGTTTTTTTTTTTTTTGTTTACCTTGTTTTTTATCTGTATGGTGGCCTTTAGTGTCAAGAAATAAAATGTATTATTGTTAATATTATTATTATTGTTGTTGTTTTACTGTGTAGTTTTTTATGTTGTAGTTATTTTATTGTTCAGCACTTTTAGCAACTGAGGTTGCAGTAAGTGTGCTATATACATGAACTAGAACTTGAAGCGGTTTAAAGCCACAGTGTGTAAGAATTACTCCCATCTAGTGGTGCGCTAATATATTACAAGCAACCGAGTAGTGCTCTACTGCAGAGGTCCCCAACCCTGGTCCTCAAGGCCCACTATCCTGCAGGTCTTACACGTTTCTTTGCTGCAACACACCTGATTCAAATTAATGGCTCATTAGCAGACTTGTGCAGAGCTTGTCAGAGAGCTGTTTAATTTGAATCAGGTGTGTTGCAGCAGAGAGACATCTAAGATCTGCAGGATAGTGAACCTTGAGGACCAGGGTTTGGGACCTCTGCTCTACTGGAGCCTCACCATTTAAGAGCGTTATTACGACTACGGAAGCCGCGGAGATTCATGAATGTGAAGTTCGAGTGTCCCGTCAGGTGATGAGGAACAGAACGATACATAATTATTATTTTTTTATACCAATAAGTTACAAGCGTGCCCTCCATGTATTTAGTACCAAGCTACTGCTAATAG
>JBAMHW010000026.1:7484067-7494823 GCA_037177495.1 Rhadinocentrus ornatus
TCCCTGCTTCAACACACCTGACTCAAATTAATTAGTCATTGTGCATTGTGTGTGTGTGTTTAAGCAGGGATGCATGGAAAACCTGCTGGATTGCGGCCCTCGTAGGACCGAATTGGAGAACCCTGGTTTAGGGAATACACATCAACTCAGTTAATCAAGATTTTCACACTGGAAATAAACTATAAAGATGCTCAAAGAGAACCTCGGTAAACTCGTTACTTAGCACTGACAGAGCTAGTGCTACAGATACTAGCAAGGCTGCTTGTTGATTTTAAGTAGCTACAGCATGAGAATATGGAGAAAAATATCCTGTAACCAGTGTCATTTTGTAGAGGAAGATATAAGAATGAAGAGAAAGGGAGATTATCCCAATGTTTTCATTAAGAAGGACACAGATGAGACAGAGACAGACCCCAAGTTCCAGTATGAGCAGCCCGCCAGCTCCCAACATAGAGCTAGCCACATTAGGATCCAGATTTACATTATTGAATAATGATCTAGCAATGGTGTGGCTACTACTTTAAAGTCCTTCACTTCTTGTTTAAAAATCATGTTAAATAGCAGCAACAATGGCATCTGATTCCATATCACTTTGTTATCTGCATGATATTTTAAACCCCCAAATGTACAATACCTCTCTGGTTTCACTCCAGCCTCACTCTCTCGAGTTGCACCTATGTCCAGGAAATCATAGGCAGCATAAAGCCGACTTTGTTAGAAAGTGTCCGAAGCTGATGAATACTCTTATCACACAGCAATCACACCTGTTGGTTGGATGATCAGTATCAGCCACGTTTGTGTTTCAGTGAAGGCTACCTGTAACAGCATGCTAATTATGCAAATGAAGTGTCTGTGTGTTGGGGATTAAAGAGGCTCTTTGTACTTTCCCTCTCAAGAGGAGAGATGGAGGGGGTAAGGGTGGATTGGCGGAGGGGTGGCTGGGTCAGAGGTAACGGAAGAGTAGAAAAGATAGGCGTTGGAGGCAAGGGAAAGCCAGTCACTATGACTTGTGTCAGCAACACTGTTCCAGCCAGAAAGCCCTTTTGGATTTCCTCACATCCACTCAACCCTACCAGGTCAGTACAAACGTAGAAGAAGAGGTTAGATGCAGGAACGACAGCAAAGTATGGGCATTTAGTCGTAGCCATAAGTTTCTTTGTTATGTTTTATATATACTGTACTTTCCTACCTGTTAACTAGAAGCAAAGCAACATTGCATGTCAAGCAAAAGCAGATTAGTCTCAGCTGCATTGTTTAAAAGGGTTTATAGATGAGATGTGGTTTGTTTAAGTGACGTTTTGAGTTTGCTGGAAGCTCTTGCTGTGATAAGCGTAAGCCAGGCCCTGTGGGCAGACTGGCTCTAGCCGGTGCAGAGTGCTGGATTGTTTTATCATCCCTAAGCAAATACTGCTAACTGTGAAACATTTCTCCAAACATTTGTTTATACATTGGTTTGCGCTTGTCTTAACACGACTGCGCAGCAGGTTGGAAACTTACCGTGAGAGCTCTGTCATGAAATGCTGCTGACACCTGAACAATGTGTGAAGGATAAAGTGAGAAATTCATGTGTGGAAATTTGTAAAGATCAGGGTGTTTTTTTTTTTTCTTTTTCTTAATTAAGAAGGATTGGTGTACAAAAGCCTGTTGCTTCTGTCTTTGGTACATTCCTGCAGCGAACCTTCTGCTATTACAGCTGTCAGTCACAGGGTTGACAATGCAAATGTCTTTATTTGTGTATCACCAAGTAAGCTTCTTTAGATGTCTGACACTCTATCCTGCTGCTCCCAACTGCTGAGAAAGGCTCCTGGCACTCACGCTCTGCCTATTGTGCTATCTCTGCTATTTCGCCTCAGGCACGAGTTGGAAAGCAACAAGGATGATATAAACTTAACATGCTGCTCTTGTCAGGAGGGTAAAGGCAAAAGAAAAAAACAACAAAACATCAGAGAAAGAATAGGAATAATAAGAATACAAAGGATGAGAAGAAAGGAAAAACAACACAAGGATTTTACCTTGCCAATTCAAGTTTTTACATGTTACAGCTTGTTGGGTAACTGAAGGTTTTGTGTAAAGTGATTATTGTGTCGTGGGAAGTGTAACGTTTCAATGCTCAAAAGAGAGGTGTTGATTTTTATCTAAGAGCATTGGCATGCTTCCTCTGTCCATTTAAACCCCCCTGCCAGAAATGCACAGTTCACAGCAGAAGATCCTAAAAGATCAGAAACATGCATAAAAAAACCCCAAAAAACTAAAAATAGAAAAATCACCCAGAGGTAGCTAACATTTTAGCTGAAGGCTGTAAAAAGCTAAAGAAGCATAGAAATCTGGAGTCAATAAAAGAAATAGGATATTTGATTCTTCTCACTTTTTTAAGGTATAAAGCATGTTTCTGACCCTTTATGGAGAGCAAAGAACCATAAAATACTTGTCATGTGAAATTGCCATAGCTAGCATGTTTAGCTAACAGTTTACACATCTGACAGATAAATTGTTAAACTATGATTCAGTATTGTAATTTTGTCACATTTACTCTCTTTTCACAGCAGACTGAATGGCTAACCAACTGAAATGTCTTTTTATTTGAACCGTAAGGTGGTTTTTCTGCACTTGTTAGCTGCTGTAGCGGCTGTTTAGCTAAAGACTAATAAAACAGATGCAGCATAGCTGAAAAACAGAATTTGTAAATGGGGTTAAAGGCTTAAGCCAACAGGTTAACACTAACACTTTCTGTGGTATCAGACAGACAGCGCTGAAAACATAACCTCTGCCTTGCTGCACACATCTCTTGCATACTTTCATTAGTGTTTATCTGGACCTCTGTTAGCAGTTAGTATAAATGCTAACTCAGAAAGATTGTGTGGCATTGAAAGCAAAATCCTACTGTTCAGGTGGTTTGTTTTTTGTTTGAACCGAATTCACCGCTGAAATGATTACATGGATCAGTAATAGAAGTTTTTGGTCATTTTGTTCTACTTGTAGAGCATGTAGTGAGAGCCTATAAAAACTGAACAACCCTGTAGGTGGTCGAAAAACAGGCCTCAATCAGATAACCTCGTAAGAAGGCAATGCTATTCAGATCCTCACACTAAATATGTGCATAAACAAGGTCAGGTTCCACATGGGTGCAGTCCGCTGCAGAGAGGAGTTTAACAAGATAAGAGTGATGTGTAAGGAAGTGATAACCTTGACCGGGTTGCATTGTTCTTGCTAAGACGCTAAAGGCATTGTCTAAAAAACAAAATCTTTCTATTTGTACAACACGCTTGCACCTTAGCGTGCATTCCTTGCTTTCAGCAGCACTGTGGGTCGCTGAGTTTTTGTACCTACCTCTGCACTGGGTGACACACACACACACACACATATTCAGTCTTTGCAGAGGCGTGTGAAAGCCACCTGTGGCAGCTCTACAGTCCAGCCCCTGTGGAACGCAAAGGGGAGACCCAGGAATAACTTGCGGCGTGGGACTGAACTCGGTATGTTGGTGCTGTCAGCGAGACCCCCCACCTCCCACCATCACACAATCAACCCCATGCCGACAGCGGCTGCTGCAGTGTTGGCTAAACACTGTCTCGCCTCTCTGCCTTCATCCTTCCATCTTCATTCCTTCTTAACAGACCACAAAACCCACACAGCACACCTGAATAGCCGTCAAACAGGACAAAGCTCATGCAGATTCTTGTGGGTTTTCAACTTCGGGTGATTTATCACAGTTGACAGATAAGAAGAATCCTTGTGCTTAAAAACAGACAAAAAGACAAAATTTCTAAATCAAACTCCAGAACAAATTTCTTTCCTTGTACAACTGGGAAATTTTGACTAGACTCCTCACACACACACACATATTTACACACCAATAATCTAAAGTCAGCAGTATTTAGGCAGGTGGCTTCAGATGAGTTTGAGTGGTGCTCCTCCTGCTCGCAGCGCTGTTTAATGCACTATGTGGCTTTTTAGCAACAGTCAGCTGTGTAAATGAGAGCTTTTAGGATTTTCTGAATTTATCAGAGTGGTGATCAGTTTTTTTCCTTTTCATGTTTCCTGGTTGTAGAATTGTTTAATATGGCTTTACTTATTGATAATTACCTTTTTCAATTCATGGCCCGCTTTTTGGGGATTACCTTTTCCACTTATGTTTGACAGTTGGTACCCATCATACACTGCACTTAACACAACCTGGGCGTAGTGAGCACTTTAACATTTAGTTGGCTATTATATATGCATGCAACATGCAACATGGCAGCCTGTGGTTGGGTGCGCCGCCACCTATGTATTTATAAACATCTAATTCTAAGCTACGAGAACGATTTCATTTGGATGGGACTGTGATTAGACTTTGGTAAAGTACGTATTTATGAAAGCAATTCTTGATTTTTGCTAGCAAAATACCAAAAAAACTACACACTGTACCTTTAAACGTTTAAATGTTGAAACTGGAGCGATATTTAGCTCAGTTGGTACAGCAGCTGCCCATATACAGAGCCTGCAGCATCTGGATGCTGGAGGTTTGAATCCCAGCATTTGAATCCCTTCTGTTTTGAATCTGTCCCTTCCAGCTAATTCTAAATAAAGACCACTAGAGCCCATAATTTCTTAGAAAGAAAAGTGTCTAATCAAAGCCCAGACCTCAATCTAAGTGAAAATTGCTGCATCGAGCCGAACCCATCCATCTTGAAGGAGCAGTTTTGTTTTGATAATGGGGGAAAATCCAAACCCACCACCACCACCAACACACACACACACAAATACTTTTACAAGCCACTGTACTATTTCAGGAACTCACAATCCAGAAAGCTCCAGTTGGGGGAAAGCCGACTGGTTGAACTGGTCCTGGGGACGCCTCTACTCTCATCCTGTAGACAAAATCACTGTCAGACTTATCTCTTCACCAAACAATGTAAAAAAAATATGGCATGGCAGAATTATTTCAGAAACAGAAACAAAAGAGAAGAGAAGAATGTTTCATTTTGAGGAGCAACACAGCAAGTAACACAAAAGAAACAAACAGGACAATAACCAGCATGTCGGTTAAATGAGTAACTATGCAAGCTCTGATCAGAAAGAACTGAATGTGCAGAATGAAAGAAAGAAAGCTAACTGTAATTAGCAGTGATTCTTACATTATCTTTGACTTTTACCAATATACATCCTTTCATTTATTCCAGGCTGGCAACACATTTTTAAAAATGTCAGGACAATTTAGGACTAATAATGAGTAAGAAATATAAATCACATCATTTTAAATGGTTGGCATTAGCAAGTACTTAGAGTAGCATCTACAATTTTTTTTATAAACAAATATGTACTAAAAAAACATTAAAATGTTTCAAACCACTTCCCTAACAGAATGACTGGAAGGGTTTTGCATATTTCTCCCTCTGCAGTGCAAAATATCAAATTATTTAATCAGTATTGATGAATTTCAGTGTGTTAAGGGTGCAAGCCTGAGCTAAACACTCAAACCATCATTCATGGGCCATGTCCAGAGACAATATTAATGTCTCTGAGCTCTGAGGCATCTGGGATTTAACAGTGGAAAAATGGATTGTGGTCAAACCACATCCTGCACTCATAACAAATGCATGCTTGAGAAAAAAGATGGCCCTGTTGGGCATCTTAAGATATGTGTGCAGTCCATTTCCATCCATCCATTTTCTATAGAGGGAAGCTGGAGCCTATTCCAGCAGGCGCGTGTCAGGGTACACCCTGGACAGGTGGCCAGTCTATTATAGGGCCAACACAGAGAGAAAACATACACTAATGCTCACACTCGCTCTTAGAGAGAATTTAGAGTGACCAATTAACCTATGTGAGCAGCAAACGTGCAACATAACACCTGAAACTCTACATCATGCTCCCAATCTTTTAAGTGTTGTAAAAAGGAACTTTAAAAAAGTGGTAAAAGTTTTACTGTCACACTTTATCTGGAAGGTGTTTCAGGCCTAAAATATAAACTGGACGTATATTTACAACTAAAACAAACTGAAAAGAAAAATCCCCCAAAATGTGGTTTAATATTGTCTGCAGTGACAAAAAAAAAATTCAAAGTAGCGCAACAACCACTGCAGGTTTCAGTTTCTTCTTCATTTTCAATCATATATTCTTTGATAGCGCAGGATCTTAACATGAGAAAAGATTACAATAGCTTTACTGTATGCAGCTTGTCTTTGCTCTGAATAACTGCCGGCACCCACAAATATTGCAATATTGTCTTTCAGTGCCTGCTAAAAAAAAAAGACATGTACCTGATAGTGCACTCTGTGGCCAGAAGATGGCGCCTGGTGTAAATCCTAGCAAGCACAGCCGACAGGTTTCAAGGTTAACAAGCAGCCAAAGCAATAACGTCAGGAAACTTCCATACGTTTAAGTCAGTTAGTGAATGTTTCCCCACATGAGAGACACATAGACAGAGCAGCTCTGCATTCACAGGTCATTTACTCATCTATTATTTGGGGAGAGAAGAGGATAAGACGGTGCGGGCCATGAAATAACGATGAAGAAAAATGAGCAGAGGAAAGAGGGAAATTGAAGTGATGGTAAGCAGACTGATGAGGACGAAGATGAAAACTTGCCTCCTGTAATCTGTCAATATAGAGTCTACAAGTCTCCAGATCACAGTCTCCTCTCACCACCACAATGCCAACTGGGATTGCTGGAAAACACACAAATTGATATTTTAGGCTCTAAAATATTATATTTTTGACCACTTGGTGGCAGCAGAACAAAGTATTAAAAACAAAATTGTTAAATTATTGTCTCAGAAAGCTGTTTTTACAAATAAAAACACCCACAGCATATTCCTTTATTTATTGGAGTTGTGTTATTCCTCGTCATATTAATGCAACTAAAACAGCTCATTTGCTGTCCTGTTTTAAAATATATCTACTATTTCCAGAAAAAAAGAAGAAGCAAATATTAATTTAAGGATAAATATGCTGTTATTTCCAGAAGCCTTACAGATGTCTCGTAGCCGCTCTTTGTCGTACTGCAGCCTGTCATACTCCTGGAGGCTGATCCGATTCACGCGAAGACGGAGACGATCCGGTACTGCATGGGGACTGAAAGAAAAGCAAGTCCATGTACGTGCACATACAATTCAGACACACCCAAGCACGCGATGATGAGGGCACACATATGCATACATGCACGCACAGACACGCATAGACACACAAATCACAAACCAGATCTAAATTTTGTGGCATAAGTAAATTAACTTCCTTGTCTGCCTTGTTTATGCTTGCAGTTTTAGACTGAACCTTTCTGTTTTATGTTTCGGATTATTAGAGCTAGTAAAAAGTGTAAACTCTCCCTCTAGTTGCAAAATGTTCAAATATAAAGAGCTCAAACATCCTCATGTCAACATATTTAAAAGTTTATGAGGGAAATGTCCCCTTAAGAAGAGATTGAGTCTGATGACCAGTAAAAAAAAAAAAGAAAAAAAAAAAGGTGGGCAGGAAGCAAACCTCCTGTCCCCAAAAGCTCAAAAACTCAAATTACAAAAGCTTACCTGCAAAGAAACGAAAATAGTCTCAATTGCATTCGTTTCAGTGAAGATAGCTTTTCCATATTTGAAGGACATAAACATCAAGTGAGTGCAGGTATGATGTGAGCAGAGCTCAGGGTAAATTAAAGGTAAACGGACTACAGCAGGAAAAACATGCAGACAAAAGGCAGAAGCACATTAAGAAGTAGAAAGACTCCAGCATGCTGCCATACACTTGTTCTCTCTGTTGTTTTTTTCTTACTGGGAACAACACAACAAAACACTTACAGTCAACACAACACAGCAGATTTGACCAATATCTGGTATTTTTTTCCTTTATTTTCTCCTTTTCAGACCTGCAGCGGTTTGGTGCTTTGCCTTTTAAGTCCTGATGCAACACGACCATCAAATCAGGTTTTTCATCTTCAAGACACAAAAAGTTTTCTTGCTTTTTTTCTTGTTATTATTTTTATTAAAAAAAAATTTAAATAACACAAAAACTTTAAATTCTCTAAAAGATCTGAATTAGAAAAAGATAAATAAATTTTTTTTTATTTTTTCTGTTGTAATGAATTCATTTTCATCACATGGTGACTTATCAAAGAAAAAAAAAAAAAAAAAAAAAGAAGAAAAAAAAGAAGAAAAATGGAAAGTTAATATGCCCCAAAATATATATTTACTAAATTATTAATTACTGATTATGCAAATAATGCACACTTTTCATTCCTCATGAAATAAATGAAAAAAAGTCTATTAATTCCTTGAGATTTCTTAAGGTGATATATATATATATATATGTATATATATATAATTTCTTTAGAAGAAATAAATAATTGTCAATCCTATTGTTCTGGAGGGCTGATGGCTGCCATCTTGTTGTCTGTATCTACCTGAAGAAGCCTCTGACTGAACATACTCGGCTGTTTCCACTGAGTTGTAGAGGGTGTGAAGAATTGTTCCTTATGTTCAGCAGACAATCAAGTTCCAGCAGCACCAGCTCAGTCTCTAGAACAGATCCAGTCTTTGTGAGCTTGATTTAGTTTCTTAGAAGAAAATATGGATGAAAACTCAATACTAACAGTTCAATGTCTTGTGAACAAATCTTTACCATGACATCTCCAAGTTGAAAAGGTGGCAATTTACTGTTTTGCTTTGAACTACTAAATTACAAAATAAAAATATTTTGGAAATAAGATTCAAGCAAATTTTATATTTTACATTCAACTGGGAACGCTTAGGAAGCAATCCTTGGAGGTTCCCTGAAGGTTACAAAGCTTGTAACTTTCAGTGAATGTTCCTCTAAAGATTTGTAATCTTCAAGAAACCAACAGGGACCGGTTTCCTGAGGGTTTCCTGAAGGTTTACCTTCTAATTCTGTTTCAGTTTCATTTGTCAAATACATAAGCAAGTGGTGTTAAGAAATTCAATATCCCTCATAAGTGAAGGCACAAAAACCAAGAAAAATATCAGTAAAGGTGATAAAATCCCAATCAAATGAGAAGTTACCGTATGGGAAAATAAATCAAACGGTTTCATTGATATAAATAATAGTAAAAATGAAGACAAAACACCAAGTTTGGTTTTATTTATTCTAATCTATTAAACAGCACTGTCTCCACTATTTTAACAGGGTTGAAAACTGCCCCCTGCTTTCAGTAAAAGGGATCAGAAATTCAAATATTGGTCAAACTTGAGAAACAAAACATGATGCAGCAGCACTAACTCGTTCACTCACATGTGCACGAACCAAAACAAACATACGGTGACAAAGGGCTGAGGTACTTACACAGAGAAGGAGTCGGGGGGAGCAGAGAGGCGGCGCAGATCAGCTGCACACACCTTCTGAATACTATGGCCGCACACGCACACACACCCGCACAGAAGAGAGGAGGAATGTATGGCGTGAGGAGGGAAAGAAGAGAAGCATAAGAGGAGAAGAGAAAGGTGGTAAGAGAAAAAAGGAGGGGAAAGACGACCAGAGAGGAGCCAAAAAGAAAAGAAAAGGAGGGAAAAAGGGAATAAAAGAAGAAGAAACAAATAAAAATAATAATCAGGAATATTCCAGAGGAATGAAGAAATGAAAGAGAAAGAGGACGAAACAAAAAGAAGAGGGACAGGAGAAGGGACAGATGGAGAAAAGCCCAAAAGGTAAGTAGACAAACACTGATAGCACAGAGTACAGTCACATAGCAGTAGCAGTGCCACGAGATACTGCAGCTAGAAATCACTCGACTTTTCTTTTCCTCACATGCACTTCTACTGTAGCTTGTTGACTGCTACAAACAGCTGTAAATAGACTCACATGTATACGAACAAAAATATACAAGAACTGTCACTGCTACAGGGATGGAGAAGTGTTGGTAGCCACGAGATTTCAGATATCTTATACAGCAGGCAAACACAACACACTGCTGCTTCATCTCTGAAATAAATCAATAAAGTTCTCCTCAGCTGCCACGGTAAAGGAAAAACCACACAGTATCACATGCCAGGGTGTCACTGGGGATAAACCCGATGCTCTTGTTATGATTAATTCGAGTGGACAACGTTACATATCCCTCCCTTTGATTGTGGTTTGGCGAGTTGAAGAGATGAGGGACATTGAAAGGAGTGAATGCCAGCTCACTAAACAGATTGTATGACTCACTCTGCAAACCGGGTTTTTACAACACTGCTGGCCTACTTCCTCGATCTATACACGTGTGTGTGAGTGACTCACTCGTTTAGCAGGGGCACTGAGGTGCGCCTCTTGCTCTTCTGGACCATGTTGGCCTGGTTTCGAAGCGAAATGCGAAGAGTGGATGGAGCCAGTCGACAAGGCTCCCCGTCCACCTACACACAACCATGATTGATAAGAGGACAAAAAAGCAGATCATGTTATGCTAGCTGCTTGACCCTCAAGTGTTATCATGATACAGCAACAGGGATCAGCAGAAAATTATTTTGATGGTTGATTTCTATTGCTTTCTTTAAAGCTTATCCTCTTACAAGTGATGTTATTGTTTGCAGAAAGATATACGATCATGTTACTAAAAGTTGAGCCAGGGCTATGTTTATCATTATGTTAAGAAGTTATTGTTGAGATCTGAGACAACTAATTTGTAACGTTAACTGTTGAGTAAATTTACATTCTGATCAAGTCTACTCAAACTTTATTGATATAGCACTTTTTAGACAAAAACAATTCAAAGTGCTTACAATATATATATATATATATATATATATGTGTGTGTGTGTGTGTGTGTGTGTGTGCGTGTGCATAGAGGTGCTGTCAGT
>JBAMHW010000026.1:7495580-7509895 GCA_037177495.1 Rhadinocentrus ornatus
TGACAAGTAGTGTAAAGCGCTTTGAGCGGTCAAGCTGACTGGAAAAGCGCTATATAAGTACAAGTCCATTTCCATTGTCTCCAGTGTCATGTTGACCTCTATTCTTCAACAGAAACACTTTTATGAAAAATGGCCTGAAAGGACAAAAAAAAAGAAGTTCATAATTCATTAAATGTTTTATGACTTCTCTGTAATTTTAAGCCTCTTTTAACATACTTTAGTTTGAATAATATGCTAAATACACTAAGTATGTGACAGCAGGCAGGTCACTTTTTGCAGCTATGCTGTATAATCAATTTAGATTGCGGTTTCGTGTTTGTTTAGTTGAAGAAGTACATCCAACCTAAAGCTCCACAGCCTGCAAATATCATTCGGTATCTATGTCTTTTCACATGTATAATGTCACTTATCCCATTAGCACTGATGCAGCTCCAAACATAACAGGTTTGCCAGATGGTCCCTCTCCTCCGTAGCCTGGAGGACACAGTGTCCATGACTCCCAAATTGATTCTCAGATTCTTATTGGTTAGATTTCCACTTCAGCTAAGTCCATCATCTTTAATAAACTCAGGTGACACTAAGACAGTAGCTTGTCTTACTGTCTAAGCTGCTTCTTAATAGCAGTAGAAGCAGTTGAAATACTTCTTGTATATCTCAACATAAACATTAATGTAATAAAATCAAATATATATAATTGAAGGATGAAGGATATCTTCAGAATGATGAAAAAGACATAGAAGAATATCAGTTCTTATTAGTTAAAAGGTAACAAGTCAGCAGGATTAATTTTAAAGCTGTGAAACTGTCTTCCTTGTAAACAGAGAACAATATCTAATGATTTTACAGCTCTCAGGTGTTTCCTAAAAGCCGGATTAGAATCTCAACACTTTTATTGTGAAGGAAAGTCTCTTTTTTTAACAACTTTCGAACCTAAAAATAAAAATACAAACACATACAAATAAAAAACACTGTAAAAAGAAAGAAATGTTGAGCTTCACACTTGCGTAGAATTCTGTAGTACAAGTACAATGGGAGCAGGTTTTCAGTGAAGTAACATAAATTCTAAGGAGGAACAGAAGAGGAACAAACCTCGACACAAAAACCTTTCATGTGAGCACGTTAGATCCACCTGAAATACTCTTAATGGTTGTTTAGGATGGCATGGATAGTGGTTTTATTTAGACTGAATACTATAAATATTACTACTATTATCACTGCATTGCTTCATTATTCTAATTAGGAATTGTAAGTTATTCAGGCTTGTAGATTTTATAAACACTGTACGTATTATCATTACTATATTGTTATTGCTTACATTATTGCTGTAGATATTACATGGTTAATGTTATTAGTACAATTATTATAAATATATAGCTCCATTACAAACATGTATGGTTCTTTAAGGAGATATTAAGGAGATTTGTTATTATTACTATTATTTTTTCATTATAATATAATGTAATTACTAGTTGTTATTATTAATAACTAATGTGACTATGGTATATATAACAACTATGATAATTGTTATAATTAATTAAGGGTATGGAGAAGGGGTGGGATTAGCTAAACTTTTGCTTCTTCCCTCTCCTTTTGAAAGGTGATTTTTTTGGTTTGTTCCTCGTCTACAGAGATTTCTCAGGGTTTTCTTAATCTATAACATGAAGCACAAATGATTAAAGTGATTCTTTGTTGAGTCTAAAATTTCCTACACGTTGTCTGTGTCTGATGCCGTTTAACAGTTTCAGAGGCTTGGTGTGATGCAGGTATTTGTGTGCAATTACCTGAACAGGTACAGTCTTGTAGGTGGTGAGGACGACTTCTCTGCACTGGTGAAGTCTTTCTCCGTGACCACCAACCTGTAGCGCAGCCTGGTGGATAAGAGAGGGACTTACAACTCGCTCACAAGAAAAAAAAGAAAAAAAAAAGTCTGATGGTTTTCTTCTTCTGCTCTTTTTAAAAATTTTTTTTTACCAGTGAGGCCATTGTGAAGCCGATAACCTCAATGCAGCCGTCGTCATGGCGCTGTGGCTCAAAGTCTCGATGGTCACCGGTGTTTCCCCACGGCATGGTGCCAGCGCAGTACCTGCACGTGAGTGAAACATTAGGGACGAGAAACATCTGCTTCTTCATGTGTAACAAACAATAGGCTAGATTATCACTTAAAAAAAGACTAAATTGAACTGGCATTAATCAGCATCGGTGCACAAAACCCACTTATTACAGCTCACTTAGAGGAATTTTACTAGGTCCACTGGAGTTGAACTGTCTCTTGATTTAATGCTGTTTCAACTGCTCGTCCACTCTAGTGGGAAAGGCTGAGTAATGATAATAAGGTTGAACCTTTGACCATGTAAAACGATATATGGTACCGTCTGTCTGACGTTCATTTCTGCATAAAAGCCATGAACACATCCAGTAAATCCAGGCCAACTCTAATGTAAATTAAAGACTGTTAAGTCATATCCAGTAAAACGAGCCATTTTGCAGGATTTATAACCACACAACGTGAGCACAACATCTACAATATTATTGCTTGATTTAATCTATATTTTTATTCTGATCTCTTTTAGGATGAATTGGCTTTTCTCCAAGGATTCCAAACATAAAAATATCACTTTAATAAAAAAACAAACAAAATCATGTAAACACATCAAACCTACAAAAAAATATTACATCAACAAACAAATTTAAAATCCTTCATCCATCAAGAAAAAAACAATCTATACTTTAAATGTTAGTAAGACATCATTTGTAGTATTGATTACTTCTCCCTCACTGATTGGACCCGGCTATAAACAGCCCCCAGTGTGTACACTCCCCCAAACTATTTTTTTCTGCCTTTTGAGGATTTTCTTTCCCACCATTAGCTGTATTTCCCCAACTGGCTCTGCAGTAGTTAACTTGCTAATACTTGAATTACCTCCACAAACCAACTACTCATCAATTATACATGCTGAGCCAATACTTTTCTGAATTAATTACTAATATAAAAAGTAGATTAAATACCTAAAACCGGCTGATTGTTCTCTCCCTCAGAAAAATCTTTTAACTTGTGATTTTAGATCTTTTGTTATTGTATCCAGGTATAATAATATTTGTGTTTTTGATAATCAGGACAAACTTTGTTACAAGTAACCCAACTACTGAGTAAAAAAAATCTACTTAAGAGAGCTTCTTTAGAAATAGAAGAAAGGACCAAGACAACTTGCCTGTGGTACATCAGAATTTACAGGAAATGTGAGAGAAAATAGGCCATTAATAGGTATAGATTTTTTTGTGTGTGTGTATGTTAGATTTAATCTATTTTAGTGCAATTTCCTAGAAGCCAAAACTCGAATTTCCTAATGAATATATGTTGGTGCACCAGATCAAATGTGGGTCCAAATGAATAAGTTAAGAACTAACTGTATTCGCCTTTGTTTAAACCAGGAGCAGACAACTCCACAAGAGCTGCAGATGGAAAAAAAAAACACTTCTGTATGCATGTTGATTAAATCATTTTACCCAGCATAGGAGGCAACTATTATCAAGTTTCAAGAGTTTATTGTTCAGCTTGTTTCCTGTTTTTAGGGAACATAACCCATTTCTCTCCTTTATTTTTATTTTACCTACCTTGGAATGTTTAGAAAGACTATGCACTGAAATTTTAGCTCCTGGATCTTGGGTGTTAGATCTGTGCCGTCACACTGTGCAAGACAGAAAAGGAGAAAAATGGTTGTTAGTTAATTCTTTCTTGCTGTATGGTTTAAGGCCAGAGACCCCGTTTCCTTTTATTCTCAGAGCTCTCATTTGCTTTTGAAGCTTGTCTCAGGCATCAGTATCTGTTGGTGATTTTTGCTCTTAGTTTTGGTGTACTTGCTCTTGTTTTTAACCTGTTTTAATTAGAGAGATGGCAAAAAAGCGACTTATGCTTAAGTTTATCTATCAACTGGCAGCTGCTGTTCCAGTTCTTAAGTGTTCAAGAGGCCCTACTAAGGCTTTATAGCTTCACTGAGGGAAGCCTCAGCCTGACCGACGCTAAAGAGCAGTTGAAGGACGGCTTGTTTAATCACCCGGTCAACCTGAGGCTGAGACATGTTGACATGGAAGACGATACGGGCTAAGAGAGAGTGTGTTAACACTCACCACCACTCTGACGTGCTTGGATAAATCCCTGGAGCTCCTCTGGAGGAAATCTGAGAAGGCGGCCTTCACACACAAACACAAGTGTGTAAACAGAGAAAAGGACTCAATTAAACAGAATTACAGCTCATTACATTTCCCTTATCAAAATACAATAACTCCTCTGCATGCTTCTGCTCCAACTCTTTCCCATCCCTCCTTCCTTCAGCACACATCTTTTACAGAGTGTCAGCTGGATGAGAAGAGCTTCAAATTTTCATTTCTTTGTATACATTTGACACTTTAGATATAAATCATGGAAGTTAAAAAGAAACTCCATCATGCTGAAAGCTGCATGCATTTAGAAAACAGGCAGATTTCTTGCTAAATATTTGCATTTGTAAATCCTCTTTCAGACATATTTAAACATTTTCTTTTCTGCATTTTTCAAACTTCCCTTTTCTTTACTCCTACACAAGTCTGTGTCATTAAAACAAAGAAAGAGAAGAGGTTTTCTTTGAGTGGGAGACTCACTCCTGCATAGAACATCTTGTTGCGGAAACGACTGTTAAACTTCTCCGGGTTGGCCTCTGGATGACAAAAAGGATAAAAAATGTTGCTAATATGGTGAGATTAAAAATAAACAAAAATGTTGAATCATGGGGAACATAAACACGAGACATGAGAAAGAAGAAAAGCATTAAAAGTAGTTTTCACAGACCTCTGGACTCGTGGAACTCCAGGGTGACGTGAGCATCGAAGCCAAGACTGAAGTAGTTGTTGAAAACATTCAGGGGAAGCTGCGGCCACAGGCAAAAGATTAACGTAAGTATTTTTGCATGAATTTTACTCAATTCTCTCACAGCCCATATCCTGGTAAAGCCCCAGCTGTGTCCATCTGCCTCATACTCATTTAAACTGAGACCTAGTATAAAACCAAGTATTTATGTGTTTTACTGTGTCAATTTGAGCTAAAAGGTAAGTTATTGACTGCTGTTTTCAAAGCAATCACTTCTTGCTGTTGCTTAATAAAAGACTTTGCAGCAGTGAATTTCATTTGAGGAACTACAGGAAGTGAACACAAACAAGCTTCCTGCTATTTGGAGAAATGTTTTTCTTCACATGATCTCTTTTAAATATTGCAGCAGAAGCTAACACAATGTGGTTCACAACTTGATCAGGCTGGATAATGTGAGATTTCCGTTATCAAAACTATACTGGCTTTAATTTATCCATATTCTAATCCTGGCAGCCCAGCCTCTGACCTTCTGTGTGCCCTCCTCTGGCTGAACAGAGCTCTTCTCCACAAGGAGGTTCCACCTGTCGAGCTGCACTACTGATCCGTCCTCCACATGACACAACACCTTGGACACAGGTTCATCAGTGTAACCCTGCAGCAACAAAAAAACAAAGCAAGTTTGTGTTACACAACACATAAGCATCAATTTTAAGTGTTGTGAAGCTGAATTTAACATTTTCCGGTAAAATATGAGCAGCAGAATATGATGAAGTAAACATTTATCACTTGTTGGCACTTGTTTAGAAAGGTGTTCTCATTTAACAAGTCTGTAAATTGTAATAGTAAAGTATGCAAACCTCGAGGATTAATAGTCAAATTTAAGGCATAAAAATAAAAAATTAGGCTCAAGTTTTACTGTTTTAATAAAATATTATAATAATGTTTCATGTAACAAGAAAACAAACATCCTGAAACATCCAACCTGTTCAGCCAAGTAACGCTTACAGAAGAATTAAGGAGGTGTTGGGCAATAGCAACGACAAAACAAAAAAACATGAGTAGTTTTTGTTTAGCTCAGTCCTTCATGTACTCTAAAAGCTTTAAAATCAAACCGCGCTTTTGGTCATATTTAGACATGATACCTCAGGGGTGATGTTTGTGAGATTGTTGTGGGCTTTTTCCCCCTTTCAGTGCCTAAAAGCTGCCAGTCTGAGTGAAGCAGCATGGCCTTGAGTAATAACCTGGAAATATTCCCTTGAGGCGCCTACTCTTGGTTGGAAATGTAGAGGTTCAAATATCATGATTTCTTTGATAAGCACACATCAACATGATATTAGCAAGAATTAATTTCCTCCTGAAGCTTTTAAGCCAAATAATGTAAATCAGTGCATCAAGATGCACACACAGTCCCCCGGACTATTTTAACTAAAGCTAAAATTCATGTGGCTTCTTCTTTGACATGTTTCCAAATCTCATTATGCTGCAATATATGTCTTTCAGAACCTTCCAACTGCTTGTTCACACGGAGGGTGAACGTGTCCACAATACATGTCAATCTAATAAAAATGGAGTCTGTTTGTACAGACTTACATGTGAGCTCTTTCTTGCAGTTCCTTGAAACACAAGCACTTATCTGCAAGACAGCTTTATGTGTAACAGGGCCGTTTAACGTGTTTAGGCTTCACGCAGACTTTTTATAAAACAGGAAATATAATTTTGTATGTGCATAATCTAACTGTGTATTTATTGGAGCTAAAGTACTGATGCAAGTGCTTGAAACGTAGAAAAGTCAGAGTTGGGAGGAAAATGTGGAAGGATAAGTAGAGGAAAGGTAGAAAACAAGCAGATGATGCATTTCTAGCTCAGAAATGGTCTCGGTGTAATTGCTTTTTAGCTTCCTTACCAACATGAATGCAAGATGTAGAAAACCTACTTGGAAAGTGAACAAAAGAACAAGTAAAACAGGCACGGAGAGCCTTCAATAACTTGCTTTTCATTAAGTGACTATTGACACTATAACAGCTTTTTAAGTGGAGCACAGCCACACATAACCTCAGTTGACACACAAATGAAAAGATTTCCCAGATAACACACACCTGACACCTCATCCGCTCATTCTCTTTAACCCTCCATCATTCATGTCTGTCTCACTTCATTCTCCTCCCTCTTCCCTCCATCTCATCTGTCACTGAGGCAGGTCTCATCTTTCACTAATGCTTTCCATCCTCTGCACCTCTTTCTTTAGCTTCTAATTCCCTTTCTCCCACCGGACAGGGCCAGAAAATAAACACACACACACACAATGAACTGATGACGACAAAGCTCATAAGCAGGGTCTTCTCTGAGGTGCTGCCAGGCACAGTTATGGTTTTCATCACTTCACAGGACATCGATTCATGTTTTTTTTTTTACCTGAAACTTAACCACTGCTTGTCAAATCCAAACACTTCCTCCTAAACTCAATCAATGCCAGGTTAAATCATTTACATGATGCTACTTTGGTCTTTGAATTTAAGGCCCTGATCATGTATTTGGACACAGATCTATGTCTTCAGAACATGTGCAACACAAGGGCACACAACCACAGCAGCCCACCGTCACAGGGACGATCACACTCACACAGAGAGTAGATCAGACGCAGCAGCGAGTAACACAACCGAGTGTCAGGAAGAGACGAGGAAGGAAAGAGAGGAAGTGAAAAGAACAGCGAGACGAGGAAAAATAGCCAAAAATGGAAGCGAAAATGGAAGGAGAGGAAAGAAACAAACAAAAACAAAAAGTTCAAAAGCAGAACAGAGTAAGGAAAAGGTAGGAAAATAATTGAGAATTAAAGAAAATGTCCTGAGTAAATGGAAGGAAGGGAAGACCTCTTTCTTCAGCAAAAAAACTTGAAAGTAAATAGATGAAAATAAAAAATAAATCAAAAAGGTCTGAATTCAGAAAAACCCAGAGGACATAAAGGGCAAAGCACTTTCACATATGGGGGATACAAATTTCCTCTCAGTGCATCAGGAAACTTCCAGAACTGACAGTCGTTTTAATGTCATCAGCACAGAGTGTGCAAAGACTGTGCAGCTTATTTCCCTCTCAGAGAGGTAATTCTCATGGAGACGAATATTTCAATATTAAAACTTTTACCTTCTGCTTACCTACCATTAGTCAAACTGATATTTCAGTACATCTATAATAAAGTACAGATGTACATTTTTAGAGATTGATGATAAAATAGAAAACTGAACAAGAAACAGCAGAAATTCCAGTTTAGAATAGTTTTTACTTATCCAGAGACATATTTGATGCTTTATTATAACTATATATTAACCTAAAGTGGTGCCCAGGAAAAGAATAAAATTTTATTTTTCAATGCTGAAGGTAGTTATGCCACGTGTGTTAATAAGGGCCCCGTAGTTACTAAAAAAGATACAAAGACTAAAACAGCAGAGCATGAGATAATAGATATTTCTTATAATGCATCGGAAATGTGTTTCAAACACCTCCAGTTTGTAAGTCCACTTTTGTTCCTTGTTAGAGATTCAGAAAAATAATATGAAAAAGCACTTGTGTTGCAAAAGATGGAGACTAATACTTAACTACCTAATTTGTTCATGAACACCATCAGATTCAGATAGCTGGCTGTGTTAAAAGTAATGCTGGGCTAATTTGGAAATGTAATTATTAAGCTTAGCCCGGATAAAAAGTGTGATGTTTCAATAACAAGATTAAATGTGTCTTTTTTTTCTTGTATATTTGTGCATTTAAGCTGAGAGCGGACAAAGGGAATTCCAGGAAGCTATGATAACGTCAACAGAAACTGTGTCACTCAGTGTGTTGTGCTTTGAGGCGATCAGACAGGGTTCAAATGTCAGGGCTTAGAGGATAAAATGGACAGGAAGAGAGCTCAGACATCCTGGAATGTGAGTGAGTTACTATGTAGTTCAGAGGTGTTTGAGGTAAATAATGGATACATTTTCACAGGGTATGTCAAATTTCACTCTGTGAAACAAATTTCTTTAACCCTTTGAATGCATTGCAATGAAATCTGGTCATATAACTGTCTTAAAAGGAAAAACATTAGAAGAGATTGTTTTATTTTGGTTTTCTTTAATGCATTCTAACATCACCTCCTTCTGCAAAGGGATGAGCGGAGAGTGATTAAACAGTTGGAAATGACTAGAGAGAGGGAGGATCGACTATGTACTGTCATGCTCTCTCAACTCTGCGACAGAAGTCAAGGCTGGAAACTCACCCCACCCCAGTTAAGCGTTCTGGCGAGGTCATTTCCTGTTCCCAGAGGAAGCACAGCGACCGGTGGCTGGGGATTCATCTGCAGCTCATCGAGAGCGGACAGGATCCACCCCACCTACACACAGATGTACAACAAAAGTTTAAGCTGCCAAAATTTAGAGAAGAAGGAGAAAATATTAGAAATGAATACATGCAAGTGGTCTTACTGTGCCGTCCCCTCCACAAGCGAGGATCCTCAGATTTGGCACTTTGCGATACAACTCCATCCTGAGAATAAAGATGGCTTCTTCAGAAAAGAGCTACACTCACTGGTGTTGATTGGTCCACGTTTCATCAGTTCACAAGTAGGGACGTCACGACTACAGATTTTCTTGGTGCGATTATTGTCAAAGAAATAATCACGGTTTTCCGATTATCACAATTAAATTAATCTCCCAACACTATGATGTGTAAAATCAATTGAACACTCTTTATACGTCTATTAGTTTTATTTATTTCTATCGCTTCATGCCAATTTAACTCAATAATATAACAACAAAGTAAAGTAAAGTCTGATTCCAGCTAAATCTCCTCTGCTGTGTAAAGAATAAAAAACTCTACATAGTAACTCTGGATTTCTCTAAGAGAAAACAGATGGAAAAGGCTACAGGTCCTCTACCTGGACAGGGGAGGCTTCTTTCTGTAAACCACGTATAAAAATGGACTTTTCTTTTCAACCTGAGTAGAGAATTTAGAAAGACAGGAAAAACATTCAGCTAGCTTTGATTTCCAGCTGTGCTTTAGCAGAATAGGTGGTGAATCGTATTGGATGTACCCCCCCCCCCATTGTGAGACAATGATGTCTTAATCGGTTTGTTTGAAGGGAAAAACTCTTCCTCTGACTTAGTGTCCCACCCAAAGCAGCCTCGTCTGCAGCCCTCTCACCAAAACAAAGAAAAACAAGCATGTGGTGGAACTTTGTTTCGCTTTGTTTCGTATCTTTAGAGTAAAAAATTGTAGCGTTAAATGATTAATTGTACAATTAAATAATCGTGACATCCCTATTCACAAGCAGTGTATTTGAATGAAAGAGATTTACGATTAAAAGAAAAGAAGATATGGATGTTTCCTTCCAAAGAGAGTACAAACATCATCCTCTTCCAAACTGCCAGGCTCAGGATGGTGATGGTAACCCAGACGTGAGAGCTTTAATAAAAGCCCGTCCGTGTCTTAAGTAAATGCTACTTACGCTTCTCGCAGTCCACCTTGTGACAGGTCAAAGACTTGACGAGGGTTTAAGATCCACATGAACATCTGTAACAGCTTGGCACCCTTTGAGAAAAGAGAAAGACGCATAAAACACATCCGTCTCTCATAAAACCAGTTGACCAAAAAGATCCTTTTCTTTTTTCTTGCTTAAATATTAACTAATAATACATTAGTATTAAACTCATTCAGTTCATCTTATAAAGGCCATAGAAAAGTGATTTACTTACCTGGTTGCCCCCACTCTTGGGATTGACGAAAACTAAGATGGGTTTCATCAGGGGAGAGGGGAGGGGCTTCAACATGAATGGTCGCCATTTAGAGTCCTAAAAAGATGAGCATGAGAATAATATGGACAATAACTTTAGACTCCATGATTTATAATTAAATTATGCAGAAATCCTGAGCTGATGTAGTACCTGAGGATTAGATAAACAAACATGTGATTTTATCAACTATTGCTTTAATCTTTTGTAAACATCTAACAAGAACCTGATCCACAATTTACAATGTGGGGTGTCAATTTTTCATAATTTCTGTACTTTTTTTAAAACAATGATTTCTATCTGATGTAGCCCTGATGTCCAAGACAAATATAATAATACTACTTACATCCAGTCCCTTCTTGCTTGTCCTTCGTTTGAAAGATGTCCGCTTTTTCCTCCTGGCAGAATTCTTCAATGAGCTCTAGGGTGCAGACACACACAGTTCAGTGGTTAGTTCACTGTCAACTCGTTCATGGTGATGCTGATTAAAAGTGCAATGAAGCATGTGATGTGACTGTAGGGTGCATTTGTGTGTGTTAAATGTGCGACTGTGTGTGTGATAACAGAGACACAAACTCTTGAGTTCCCTCAGAGAGATCAGACACGTGTCAGCTCACATCACATCATATCCTAAATCACACACACATTAACAAACAGTCTGTGAAGGGCCGTCTCTCAAATTTAGATACAGCAAAGTCGTCTCTCATCACTGTCACAAAATGACAGTTAGTGAACTTTATTAACTTTGAGACTGACTGGTGAAGAAGTTCTGTGAGTTTTGGTAAGAGAAAGTAATGATGGTGAAAGATGTTGAAAATCAACATGATGGACGTGACAGTGAGGGTTGTTACAGCACAGGACAACCAATATGGAAGAATCAACATTAGCTGTTTCCTATTCAGGGTCTGCACACTTTAATGTGCAGATTCGTCGGCTACATACGTCATCGTGGTGCGCCAAGCACCGTTCCAATTTGAAGGAGCCTCCAAATCCACTCTACAAATCCGTTTTGAGGACAAATTAGTGTGTCCTCAAAACAAACTACACTTTAGTAGAAATGAGACAAATCCAAGTACATTAAAAACATGTTTGTTAAACGGTGGCATTATCGTTCTGTAATATTTGATATTTGTGGACGATTTTTAAGGGCTAAATGAAGTGTCTACTGACTAGTAAACAACACACTATTTTTTTTTACATTATTACTCAGCCGGTGTTAACGTTCACTAAAGTGTCCTGTGATAGGCAACCAGTAATTTCAGGGCAGTAAGTGATTCAACGTCCTGCGTTGCTGCTATGGGAATTTCTTGTTAGCTAGGTAAGCTGTCCCATTTCACGAACGTTAAAGACCCACTACAATGCTTATTTATAATATATCAATCACTTAAATATTATAAATGTTGTCAGTGGTCTTTAAATTGTGATTATGAAGTTTTTGACAAAAATCACTAAACCTGTGCCCTTTTCCAGGACTTTGCTTCTGCAGAGGACCTGTAGCTCATTAGCAATTTGAGTTGTGGGTGGAGTCAGCAAAGCTCAGTGCCCTTCCCCTTTGGCACCAAACCCCCCCTAGATAGGTGCTTGTGGCCTCGCCCTGTGGGTTTTCGACGTATAAATGCGGATCCGTCTGAGCTCGTCTTTTTCTGCCCGCCATTTGTTTACAATGATTTAAATGCAAAAAGACTCAAAAAAGCCATTTTGATCAAATTTTTCATAAGATATGTCCTCTAACGTCAGATAAATGCCACATGTACACGTGAACAACTTGAAAAGCATGATTTTCACCGGAGTGGGTCTTTAAGTGACTTTGGAGTGTGCAGACAACGTAGAACACTCTCCACCCTACGTAGTCTGCATACTCCAAAATCTGCAGACCCTGAATTGGGACACAGCTCATGTGAGCAGCAACTTCATGTACAATCAAAATGAGATGGCTGGTGAACGTTGCAAAGCTGAGCTATGCTACCGTACTAGCTAAGCTAAGTAAAGTGTCTACAAATGTAGAACGTGTACGTGTGTGTGGTTGGAAAGAAAGGAAAATGGTAATCACTGTGACCACACTGGTAAACATCTGGCTCACTGTTGTTTGGCCATAGCAACACATGAGCACTAAATCCCAGTGGCAAAAGAGCCCACTCACCATAACACAGCAAACACAAATAACATCTATCAATGCAATGGGTGGAATATAAGGTAGCAATAAAATGTACTTAGTGTTCCATACTGTCAAGTTATACAGAAGAAAACAGAAGAACAAATAAGTTGATGCCACACATTAATATTGAACCTTTTCTACCAACACAAAATCTTCCTGAAGTAACAATACATAACAATCCTAGAACTTAAGCAGTTACAGAATGTGATAATGTCCCATAATGTTGCTTCTGTGACCAACAAGGCCCTCATGGACAGCAGTGACATTGACTCAATGCAAGAAAAAGGGTCAGATTTCATGGTGACAGAAACTGTGATAAACTAACACAAAAACAAACCAATAGACAGAAAATACAACATTTAACATTCCAAATTTTATGGCTCCCACACACCACCCCCTAATTATTAAGTCATTACATAATAATTACTTTAGCAAGCAGGAGACATAAAATTTAAAAATCAATAAAAAATCAATGTCAATTTGAGTTCTTTTTTTTTTATAAGCAATATCTTTTCTTCTTCACTCAAGTCTTAAGCCTGTGAGATAGGAATTAATATTCCATATCAAATCAGTCTCATTTAAATCAAAAGTCAACTCTGAATCTAAGTTAGTTTTAAAGTCCCATGATGTACAAGAATTGATCCTGATCCAGATTTAGCTTCTTGCATCAGACAAATTTTGGTAATTGGTCAATCCAGAAGGCTGTTTTGTCCTAATGCGTACTTGACGCATAAATCTTTTTCTGTCTGGAAAGGTTTGAAGAACTATTCCAAGGATCCAAGAGTTTTGGGGTGCTGTGTTATCCACTATAAGCACTATATCACCAAGAGTGAGATTCCGCTTCCCTCCCCGCCATCTCTGAGGCTCCTGTAGTTGGGGTAAATATTCTTTCACCCACCTTTTCCAAAACAAATCTGACATGTACTGGACCTGTTTCCTTTGTCTCCGAGCATACATATCACACTCCTGGAATTCTCCTGGTGGTAGGGTAAGGCTTCAAGATCGTTAGGATCTGTAGATGCTTTGGTTATTGGTCGACCATTAATTATGGTTTCCACTTCACAAAGAGTGGTGTGAAGACCCTCTTCAATTAGGTTTTGCACATTCAAGGTGGAGTTCAGGATTTTCTGTACTTATCTAATCAATCTCTCCCAGGGTCCTCCATGAGGAGAGCCAGAGGGGGGATTGAAGATCCACTTAATTCCTCTCTGAAGCAGTAGGTTGCTAATCCCTGACTGATTCCATTGCTCGATGGCTGTTCTTAACTCACGTTCTGCTCCTACAAAGTTTGTCCCATTATCAGAGCAAAGCTCTCAAACTTGACCTCGTCTTACTATGAAGCGTCTGAGAGCATTTATGAAAGAGTCTGCATCCAGGGAAGTATGCCACTTCCAAATGGACTTCCGAATAGTCAGGCAGGTAGAGATGACTCCATACCTTTTCACAACACTCCGTCTACTTCTTACTTCAAATGGCCCAAAGTAGTCTTGTGACGGAGCCCCGTCACTTAATTGCTCTGTCTGTTTATTTGTTTGTTTATTTGTATATTCTTGTGGATAGAAGC
>JBAMHW010000026.1:7513464-7527049 GCA_037177495.1 Rhadinocentrus ornatus
TATGCATGTATATATATATACATATATATATATATATTTGCTTTAATTTCTTGCTTGTGTTTTTTTTATTGCTTTGAAAAGCACTTTGAGTTGTTATTTGCTTGAAAAGTGTTATACAGTGTAAGTAAAGATCATAATTTACATCCATGCTAACAAGCTAAAAGCGGCTACAATGTTTTACCATCTTGGTAAATTGCCCACATTTTCCAGTTAGACCTAAAGACAAGGTAAAGCACAGACTGATGTGAATTTATTTTATTTAGCTGTCCATAATCATAAAGTACTGTAAAAATTATACATGATAAAGCTGAACAAAGGGTTAAAGGATTACCAAACAGAATCATCACACTGCTGGTACTAGTGGCTATCATTTTCAAGTTTTAGTATCTATGACTTGACTATCTGCACAAATCAGTGAGAGAAAAGTAAAATTATACAAAACTTTTAAACATTTTTTCTCTATACTTTACATTTCCTATTTTGTCTTGATTTCCAAGTTTTTAATTTCCAAGTTAATAATTACATAGTGGGATGGGCAAGTTAAAAGCAAGCACTCAAGATGCCAAAAAGCAACTTTCCATCAATGAATAAATATGGCACAGCTGCCTTGGCTCTTATAAATGGCAAACTACTCATTATGACAGCTAATAATGGAGCAGTCTCGCCTCCAGTCGGAGGGTTCACCGTTTACTGTAAGAGTGCAACATTTAATGGCTTAGCATTGGTTTCACGTCATAAAACACGTCATTATCATGTTTTAATTAGTTTCCCGTCACCAAAGCCCCTCTGGACAAGACACGTCACAGTAAAGAAGCATGATCATTGTACAGTGTAGGAGAATTAGGTGTCTTGGATATACAAACTGCAACAGCAGCACTTACCTGCAGTGTTAAAATGATGGTCTATATGATGGTAAATAATTATTAGAACTCAAGAGTTTTCACTGATTTGACATTTTAAGATGACTGGTCAATAAAAGTGGTCTAATGACGCCTTTTTGGCTTAGTGATCAGTCAAGTATCTTTCTAGATCTGAAAACTGAGATGAAAGGCGGCATCTTCTACACCATTTGTTCCGTGTAGATTTCAGTGCTGAGCATGAAGCCTCTGTAGAAACCTTTAGACTGCCAGGTGGCTCTTTCATTGCTGTGCATGAATCAGCCGCATCGAGCTGAGTACAGTCAAGAATCTGCTTATTCATGTCCATCGTGACCTGTCAAAGCAATTTCACATTAAACTAAGGTCACTTTAGCCTCCGGAACATCTAATACTCATCTAATAAAATCTACCACATAGCGGTTCTAGTAGATTTGGTTTTGCTGCAATGTTATCTAAGAATCTTTTTTTTATATTCACTGTAATCACCTGTAATTGCAAGTGGAGCACAGATTTACTATCGTATTACTGTCAAAACTCAAGGCTCTTTCTCAGCTCTTTATACCAAGAGCTATTCTTCCCTTTAAGGGGTCTGTGGTAGTTCATAATACCCATAATTTACCATTTTACCACACTTGAATTAAAAAATACTGACTACCTGCTGTTTAAAGATATACTATCAGACTATAATTTGAGCAGAAAGGATTATAAATCTGTTCAGAAAGCTTGGAAGTTTTTCTGTAAAATCACTCTCTTTAGCACCAGTGCAGCATTCAGCTGTTAAACCACTGTTGCAATACTTAATCTTCTCTGTGTAATCAGGTCAATGATGTGACGTACAAATTTTTGTGCCTGAGTGCATTACTTGGGTTTAAAATTTTAGTCACTTTCACCAGGGATCAGATTACACTGGCTGGTTATGATCCTTCAGTCCCTGTCACCTGCTCTATAGTCTGATCAGTTTGAGCCTGTGATTCTGTGCTTTTTAGAATAGATAGCTGGGCTCCTGAAGCCCTCAGGTTCTTCAAACAATGCCATCCCTCCTCGACTTCTTAGAAGGGGTCTTTCCAACTGTAGGTCCATTTGTTCTTACAGTCATCAATAGCAGTTTGGCCTCTGGTATAGTCCCAGGACCCAGGAAATTTTAAACATGCTGCAGTTCAACCACTGCTTCAAAAAACCTGATCTTTTCCCACAGTGTGTACAAATTACAGGCCCAAATCCGCAGAAATGTTTTTGCAAAGAATAATTTCATTTCAGCAAACAAAATTAAATTCACACAGTTTCAACAGGTTCAGATAAACTTGCATGACTGCAGCCCTTGAGGACCAACTTTGCCCATCCCTGGTATACCCAGTGTTGTTTTCGTCAACGACGACGATTAATTTATTTTGTTGACCAACTTTTTTTTTGATGATAACGAGACAGTGACGAGCTAAACATGGCTCTCTGATGACGAAAACATGACGGTACGATCATGAGATTCTGTTGACGAGACGAGACAAAAATGTTCGAGGGCTGATTGTTTGACATAAAAAATGCTCAACATTTCTGAGCGCAATCTGTCAGTCAGCAATGCTGCTGCACCTTGGCCACACCCACCACAGACAAGCAGTTTATTCATTCACAGATGAATCATGGCGGCAGTGTCGACGAAGGGGTTTGGTGGTTGGAAGTGAGGAAACGATATATGGACATATTTTAACTATAATCCATCATAATTTCACTGGCAGACAAGGTCAAGTTAAGCACATGTGTTCCTCATCCACTGCTTATATTTTGGGCATGTGTATGTTCAAGGTGTAGTACTGCACTTCAGAAAATTCTCAGAAGTAAAGCCACAGTTACCAAAGTCAGGATGTTGTTGCTCTTTGCTTTATTGGAGTAATTGATTCTACAGTTATCACTTTATCTTTGCGATGCATAACCCTAAGTAGATCAGAAAGCATCTGCTGCTGGTTGAGAAACCTTCTAAGTCTAAAACCATTTCTTTATATTTTCTAATGTTTGATAAAAATAACCAAGCAACAAGCTCACAATGTGTTGCTATATGTTGAACTTGTATGATGAAGTAGGGCATCAGTTCATGAAAAAAGTTTAAATTAAAAGTTTCTGCCTTACAGTAATAAAGTATACGGCAGCATTACATCCCTGTTGATGGGAAAGTCTAGACTAAAGCTATCAATCTGGCAAAGGATCTGGTTATTATGCAACAGCATTAAGGTTAACTTGTTTTAGGAGTTACAATACTTGTTATAACCTGTCAACCTTGATTCCACTTTTCAATACGTAATATTGACCTAAATTAATTTGCTAAAAGACTAATACTTTTTTATTTGACTAAAATTAGACTAAAACTTTATTGAGTTTTCGTCGAGTAAATTAATTTGCTAAAAGACTAATACTTTTTTATTGGACTAAAACTAGACTAAAACTTTTTTTTTTGTTTTCGTTGACTAAAACGAGAATAAAACTATTAATCTTAGAAATGACTAAAATGTGACTAAAACTAATAAGCATTTTCGTCCTGAAGACTAAAACTAAGACTAAAACTGAGATGCCTGCCAAAAACAACACTGGTATTGAGCAGCTCTTACGAATCAGAATTGTTTCAGTCAGAATTAAAAGAAAAAAAAAATGTAGAATGCAGTGCATTCTGATTATTGTGCCTGGATCACTAAACATTTTTCATGGACCAAATACTGGATATGACCAAATGATGTGTCGGGAAACATTACAACATATATTTTATACTTTCATAATCTGTGAACCAACACTGCTGTGGGCCACCTTTTCAGTAAAAGCCTTGAACTTGACACAAGCTGAGTGGTATTTTTCCTTCATTTTCTGTCTCACCACAAAAATAATAAAAAAAAACACAACATATTTATTCTTTATAGAATTATAGGTCATCTGTACATGAGGGAAACAGTCCATCACCGCAGGCTTTCAACATCAGTGGTAACATTAAATCTGTATGAGGATACAGAGTTCTGCTGAGGTCCATTTCTGTTTTATATTTAATAATAATATGATCCTAGCCACATTTTGGGCTTGCTTTTCTGTCTAATAGCTACTTTAATCTCTGTCAACACAGAAAAAGATGCTGACATAAAAAACAACCCAGTTTTCCAAAGAAAAGAAGTTGGGATGTTGTGTAAATTTTAAATACATACAGCAGTGTTGTTTTTGGCAGGCATCTCAGTTTTAGTCTTAGTCCTCAGGACGAAAATGCTTATTAGTTTAAGTCACATTTTAGTCATTTCTAAGTTTAATAGTTTTAGTGACGAAAACAAAAAGTTTTAGTCAAATAAAAAGTATTAGTCTTTTAACAAATTAATTTAGGTCAATAATACGTATTAAAAAGTGGAATCAAGGTTGACAGGTTATAACAAGTATTGCAATCCATAAAACAAGTTACCCTTAATGCTGTTGCATAATAACCAAATCCTTTACCAGACTGATAGATTTAGTCTAGACTTTACCATCGATGCAATGCTGCCGTGATATACATATCCTATACATAGCATATAGCATATATTGCTGTTGGGTAGAAACCTTTTATTTCTATATTTCAACTTTTTTCCTGAATTGATGCCCTATTTATTCATACAAAAATGTCACACAAGAAAATCGCAGATATATTAGTTCAACATATAGCAACACATTGTGAGCTTGTTGTTTGGTTATTTTTATCAAACATTAAAAAATAAAAAGGAATGGTTTTAGACTTAAATGGTTTCCCAACCAACAGCAGATACTTTCCGATTTACTTAGGCATTGCACAGATGAAGTGATAACTTTGGAATTAATTATTCCAAAAAAGCAAAGAGCAACAACATCCTTACTTTGGTAACTGTGGCTTTATTTCTGAAGTGCAGTACTACACCTTGAATATACACACGTAACAAATATAAGCAGTGGGTGAGGAACATGTGCTCAACTTGACCTCGTCTGCCAGTGAAATTATGATGGATTATAGTTAAAATATGTCCATATATAGTTTCTTTGCTTCCGACCACCAAACCTCTTCATTGATGCTGCCGCCATGATTCATCAACGTGTTATTGGATGTGTCTAACTGTGTGTGTGGTTCAGCCAGCTCAGTGCGTGTGTGAGCATGAGTGAACGTGCATGCAGAGGGAAACGTGCATCGGGAGTGAAAAGAGCGGAGCTATGGTGTAAAAAGTATGAACCAAGAGTCAGGCAGATACCACCGGGTCGGAGACGGACAGTGCAGTCTTGTAATAAAGCCGTTTGTCAGCGCAACTGCTGCCTTCCTTTCCTCGTGTTTCACCCCGTTAACAAGTGTAGAGAGGAGCTCAGGGAGTTAACCCCGGAGCGAATGCTACTTCGGTCTAGAAGAAGACGGATCCCCCTGTGAAAACGGGAAAGGTTAACATATGAATGAATAAACTGCTTGTCTGTGTGCGTGCTGCACGTCTGGTGGTGGGCGTGGCCAAGATGCAGCAGCATTGCTGACCAACCGATTGCGCTCAAAATAGGCAGAAATGTCACAGATTTTTAATGTCGGACAATCAGCCCTTGAACATTTTTGTCTTGTCAACAAAATGTCACAAACGCACCGTCAGGTTTTCGTCATCAGAGAGCTATGTTTAGCTCGCAACTGTCTTGTTATCGTCATGAAAAAATGGTTTGTCAACAAAAAAAATTCGTTATCATCGTTGACGAAAACAACAGTCATACAGTAAAATCTCATAAACCAATATTTTATGGAAAACATAACATAAAAAACATATATACTAAAAAATTTCACCATGTTATTAAAAATATTAGCTCATTTTGAATTTGAGGGCAGCAACATAACAAAATTAACAGATTGAAAAAAAAAGAAAAGAATAAGAATGAAAGGGGTCCTAAAAAAAAGAACAAATGAAGGAAGATGTTGCCAATAAAGAGTTTATTAGGCAATAGTCCAGTCACATGACTGTGTATAAAAAGAGCACTTTAGAGAGGGAGAATCTCCCTTTAATGAATACTGCCAGATGTTCAGCAATCTGCAAAAAAAGTCTACAAATTGTATAATAATTTCAGAATATAGTTTCATAATGTAAAACTGCAACAAGATGGAATATTAAGAATATATTCAGCAGGGTTCCCCAACTCTGGTCCTCAAAACCCACTGTCCTGCAGACTTTTGATGTTTTCCTGCTACAACACAACCGACTCAAATTAACAGGTCAATAGCAGAAATGTGCAGAGCTTGTCAGAGATCCATTAAATTTGAATCAGGTATGCTGCAGCAGGGAACCGACTTACACCTGCAGGAAAGTGGGCCTTGAGGACCAGGGTTGTAGATAATTGATCTACAATATATATCAACAGATTCAAAGAATCCCCAGGACACAGGCACCTATAGAAAAAATGCTGTCAATGCTGACAGGTTTTAGAGAAACATACGCTCCGGTCCAAACAAAGTCTTTTCCAGTGAAGGCCTTGCACATTTCAGCAAGTCAATGCCAAACTGCATACTGCATCAATTACACGGCTACATTGCAGGTAGGCAGCACTGGCCTACTGGTTAAAATCTTTCACCAATTGTTGCACCATGAAACACTAACTACAACAAATATTAGTATCAGCAGCTAGAATCCCAAATCATATTAGAATAGGACAACATTCCTTTTTAAGAGGTTCTGCAACTAATTCCCTCAGTTCCTAGATGTTTATGGACTGTGGCCCAATTTGTTTAAGTCAAGATGAGATAAAGAAAAATGTCTCATCTTCAACATTTGATATGATTTCTATTTCTTTGAATGCAATTTTGATTTATGAGATTTACAAACAGTGTGTTCTGTTTTGTTTTTAATATTGTTTAGATTCCCATAAAGCTGGAAAGTTATATAAAAAATAAAGTAAAAGAACCATTAAAAAACTGATAAAGTCCTATTGGGCTTTTCCTCTAAAAAACACCCACTAAATTGTCACCATGTGAGAAGGATTTCCTCCTTTAGTTCAGTCTTTAGCTCAGTCTGAATTGTTTACTACTCACTGCGGTCTTCAGGAGGCAAGCGTCCTCTCCGAGATAACACAGCTCTCCTGAACAACTCGTCTCCATCCACAGGTGATCGCCATTTACTGCATTTTCCTGCAGAACCACAGACAAGAGAAAGAACAGTTATCATAGGCTGCGTCATCCCTCTGCAACTGCATATGGATGCTCAGAAGCTACCTTTAACGTGCAAACACACGTCACACATCTATATGAACATAAACACAAGTACCTGCACGCATGTTGTTATAACAATGTCAAGAGGTTCACTGTGCAGCTGCCAGGAATCTTTCCATGGCTTTGCAGTGGGTTCGGTCAAAGGTCAAATTTATTTACACAGCTCTTGTAAAAATAACAAAGGCAGCCAGATTCTACAAAGAAAACTTAAATCTAATGGGCAATAAAACATTCAAATAGAAGCAGCATTAGCCATTTAGATGTTTAACTAGCTGGGGCCGATTCTTTTTAAACTTGGAAATCAAGCAATGGATATTTTTTGTAATATATGCATACGTCACCCGTGCATGCTCGTAACTGCTTCTGATGGTCAGAGAGCTGTCAGTTGTTATATGCTATGGTTTTGTCTTTACTTAGGAAATTAGAGCAATTCCGGACAGGTTTTGTGTATTTGTGTTCAAATCATTAAGGCAGGCACATGAACAGGGAATGCGTTTTTACTGGTTTCCCAGGAACAGCAGGGATTCGTGCAATCAGCCGGGCAAAATTGCCTTGGCAGTGCTGACGTTGTCAGTGTGATGTCATTAAAGACGTGTCAAGAGAAAGCGGCCTGAATAGGAGGCAGCGTCAGTCTATTGCTTTGAACAGTATACTAAATAGACTAAGTCAGCACTGCATAAGCATTTCCTGGGCAATTCTGCCCGAATTATAAAAACACGTTTGACATGTTTGTATTTTCTTCTTCTTCTATACCTTGAAATTCTGCGTTTATTAAGAAGGCTATGTGATATGCTGGTAAAGCCTCGTAATAAATATGTACAAACACGGTGGCTGCCTATCTTGGCCCACTGGGCCCTGTGCCCAAAGATCGTGGGGGCTCTGGCTGGGGCTCTCTTCTGCCACCCTCCAGGTGGGGCTGGGGTAGCTTGGGTTCGTGCTCCGGGGTTGCTGCTGATGGCCCGGGTCTCTGTGCCGCCCTAGTCTGCCTCTAGCCTCTGTAGAGGCGTAGTCGCATTTGCACGATCTCACTCATCACTCCTTATTCTTCGTCCTCTGCATGCTGACACAGTCACTGAGTTGTCCAGTGTGTTTTTACACTAAGAGATCATTTTTCTTTTCTTTTTTTCTGTGAGTTTGTATCTGGTTAGTGTTGCGATACGCTTGTGTTTGATTTGGTCATTATTTAGAAACTCTTAATCACTGGCAGCTCTGTTTTTCTGTAAAAGCTGTAGAAAATTTTCTGGTGTGTTTATGTACAAATGTAGCAGTTTGTTGTCTGGTATTAGTGTGAATTAAAGGGTCGTTGTCTTCTGTCTGTGGTGTTTTTGTCTCTTCTTTCTGCTTTCCCTTTAGCTTCTTTTTGCTGTCTTCTTTCTTTTTCTGTCCCCTCCGGTCAGGTTTAGCAAGATTACATAGTTTCCATGATTCAAAGTAAATAAATAACATCAAATAAATAAATAAATAAAGGAATCAGATTATCAAGATACCCATATCCTCCCCATGGTAAAGCAAATTTCGGTACAATACAGCAACCAGACTATAATTCTGCTACTATGATGCTGGACAGGACAAGTTAAAAAAACAAAATAAATATGTACAAACACTTACGGACTTATTAGCACCTGAAAAGGAGCCAGAGTAAATCAGCCTGTGTGTTTATTAGTGACTGATTATGGCAAATAATTGGATATGAGTTCATGTTTGTGTGTGTGTTTGTGTGTGTGTGTGTGTGCTACGTGCAGTGAAGTAAAGGTTAGTGGTGACGTGGTGGAAGTGTCCCTGCAGACAGCCCAAGGGAAAACCCGGACAGGGCCCATAACAGTTTTGGTTACTCAGAATTTACATGTTCCTATTAATAATAGAGCACTTTGTATTTACTATTTATTAGTGATGTGTGACTCTATTAGAGCCTAATAATTCATAGTAACAGATTAGAGCAAAGGTGTTGCATATTCACTCCACCAAATGTGTTTTTCATGCCGTTTATGATACATATTTTCATGGAACTTGAAGCACTCTCAGAGCCATTTATGTGACCAAACTTCCTGATTTCCTTTCTTTGTTGATGTGCTTCAAACCTAAAAATAACTCACATTCATTTTAAAGCAAAAAAAAAAAAAAATGTTTAAATCATTGAAATTACTTTTTATTTTTAATACTTGCAAAGTAATTTACAAGACTGATAGATAATTTTAGACAGTTATTTAAATGAATTATTAATTACTTATATGAAAAGAAAGAGTTTAGTTGATGTGCTACAGCGAGCTGGATGTTATTTGTAAGATCTGAATGTAAGTAAGCTCAGAGGATGTCGAACCTTTCAACTGATTTGAACAAAATATAGTTATTCAACAAAACTGCACACTCTTGAGAATAACAGAACAAAATACAGAAAAACACGATGGCATTTTATTAGAAATAAAAATGTCACCAAAAAGTTTTGTTGTACGTTATGACTGTTTAATGTGCAGTCGGTGAGTACTTTTCATTGCCTCTTGACATTTCATTTAGCACTGGGACAATATTTGAAAGTAGCTCTTTGGCTTTGTGATTCATATCTGGTAAATAAAATCCATTAAGTTTTTGCAAGACAGGCCCTGAAAGTCCCATCCTGTGAGGCATGACACATTTAACTTTCTGTCCCACGCTACCAAGATGTTTTCTTGCAGTAAAAAAGAAGAGAAAACTGCTGCTTTTTATTCACACAGGTACATATGGATGTTGAAAAGAATCTGCTAACTAATGAAAACGGAAATGTCACCAAGTGACTCAGCTAGGCTGAAGCAGACAACACACGCTTCTTTTTGTGCAGTATTTTAAGTTGCATTAAGAAGAATTCATTTCTAAAATCTACCAAAGCCTAAAAGTTGCAATAGACTGACATAAAACTAAATTAAATTAACTGATAAAACAAGCAGAAAATGAGCATGTGTGCATGTCTGACCGTCCAGTCCACGCAGGTACGTAGCTCCTTGTTGGGGCCGTTGGAAGCAGGAGGAAGCAAGGGCTGGGGTGGACCGAGGTAATGGAGGCCCGAACGGGAGATTGCTTTCCTGAAAACAACAAATGAGAGGCATGAAAAAGAGCGATCTTTATCATAAGGAAACAAGCTGAACTGACACTGACGCAACAATGAGCTCTGTCATTATCCGACACACCTCTTACACCAGAGTAGCTGCATAACTGAAAGAACTAGATTAGAATTTAGTTTGGAAATTAATTATTCATATAATGGGGCCATGTTTGAGCAGGCTCAGCTGGAGATATTTGTTTAAGAAGGATGGGGGAACAGCTTGGAGGAAAGACTGCCAGCAGCACTTCAGGGTGATGAGAAAGAATCAGAGATGGTCTGTTCTGTCAGGATGAGTCAGCAGTCATGCCTCCCTCCATGTTTCAGTCTCTGACTCTCACCCTGAGATGCTTCCTGTTCTTTCACCTATATGTTTGTCATTTCTTTGTTACCTCAGTCTCTCCAACACCTCATCCATTGTCAGTACAGATTCAGCACAGTCCTCAACATCAACCCCGCTGCATCCACACAAAAGAGCAAACCCCCGCTCTCAGCATCATCGTCATGATGTCTGAGCTGCAGATTTAACATCTGCATTTAACTCTTAGTGTACAAGAACATGTGGTCAAAGAAAGAGTCAATACAAAAACGGTGGTATTAAGCAAAAGGCGGCAGCAATTAGGATTTTTCAGCCACACATGTTAACAATTAACTAAAACCACAAGTCACATGACCTATTCGTATGTAGTAAATTGGTATGCTTTAAGTACATGCACTTTTTTTAATTGTATTGATTTTTATGCACTTTCATTATCTAGTCCAATTTCAAACACCTGTTTTCACAGCTGGACTGCAGCTCTGCCAAACATGCTGGTCACACTGTACTTGTGTACAGACACAAGTCAGGTTTCCATCAATGCCCTTAATGCCTACATGGAAGGGCTGATAATCAAATGGCAAAATGTATAAAAAACTTTCCCAATTTCACAAAAACAGATAAGTCAAGATGTATCAGTTCTACCATCTTATTAAAAAAACTGAGTCACTAATAAAAAACTAATAACACACACATATGTGCAATATCATTACCTGCACAATAAAGTAAATTCATTTTGTATATAGGCTTTATAAATAGACTTTTTATATAGTTTTTGCTCTGTACAGTTTTTGTTCTTATCTCTGTAATGCTTATTTTTGCACTGGTCACCTTTGCTGCTGTAGCACTGAAATTTCCCCACCATGGGACAAATAAAGGATTAACTTAACTTATTTGCATTACTGGTCACTTGAACAATCAGCTGTAGCTCCTTTTTTAAAATAAACATGGATAATATTCATTCACATAAAATCTCCTGGTTTGGTTTGTCTTCTTCGTCACTTTTGTTTTTATTTCTGATTAGCAACCGCTGTTCTGTTTATTACACATATGTTAAATGTAGCCTACAAATATTTAAAGTCCAAGTTGGTTAACGCAAAAAAAAACAACAACCTGAATGCATATTTATTACAATAGTGGCATTTGAATTAATACATTAAGTTTGCTTCATAAGTGGATTAAACCCAGCTCCAGCGTTAAGCTGGAACAATCTGATCATAACAAACACACACAGTCCTAATGAAGGTAAAAAAAATTGATAAAATGTTTACAGAATAATTTTTTCCTTGAAAAAAATCTCACCAAATGTGATGATAGATCAGTAGACGGCCCAGATTTATGGGTAAGATTTTTGCAAAGATGACAGACTTGTTCTTTTATTTTGAGTTCAATTTTTTTTCTCCTATTTTTAATGCTTTTAATGCTTGAAATGTGCTACACAAGTGTCTTGCCTGGAAAAAAGATCAAATTCAACACTTAAATAACACAATTAATATTTCTCCTGATAAAAACATTCTTTTTTGCTTAGTGTTAAGTAGAAGTGTTTGGTTTTGGCCCAATTATAGAAACTTTGGTGCCAACTATTGCAAAATTTCCCAGGAAAAATTAGCTAAATACAATTTTCAGTAAGTTGAAATCAACATATCAAAAACTGGACAATCTTCGTCTTCAGAAAAGACCACTACAATACACATTTGCTAGTTGTTTGAGTCTTCTGAAGTTCTTTTGTACGATACAAAAAGAGAAGAAAAGATTAAAACCATTACAGATCAGAAAACTTCCTGAATTTAGGACAGTGTTAAGATAAATATTTATTGCAAACTCATAATTATCAGATTGGATGTGTTTCTGTCTGTCAGTGGAAAAGGTTGCACAGAGCATCTGACCCTCCTGTTGAAAGTTTCAGTGGGTGTCTGTCTAAAATTATCAACCAGGACAAAGAGGAGTCCACTTACACACCCTGTAACCTGATGACACACCCAAACACACAAAGCATTAGGCACACATGCATACATACACTCACGACTCTATCCTAAAAATAGTAATACGTGGGTGACAGCAGCACAAATGCAAGGACGTATGGTGACTGAACATATGCTACAGAGAACTGGGGAACACACACATACACACACACACACTAATGTAATAAACACAGAACAACCAGATGAGTAGATTTCTAATGGGAAGCGAAGATGGTTAAAGGTTCATTTAACTTAACTACGAAAATATCCCAGTCGTATTTTTGTAGTTTTAGCCATTGCTCATGATGGCCACGATAACACATTAAAACCAAGTTCGTTAGAGGAAGCAAAAGATGGAGTGAAACAACTGGCTGCAGTTTAAAGCATGGCTTTACTGAAACTACCTATTTGGAAACGAAAATAAAACCAGAAAGTGAATAAGCTAATATGTATAAAGTCAAAACATAAAGAATGCTGCAGTTTCTGACTGTTTTAGGACATGTTTAATTAGGGCTGCTCGATTATGGGAAAAATGATAATCACGATTATTTTGATTGAAATTGAGATCTCGATTATCTAACACGATTGGAGAAAGATTGTCATTTTAAGCGTTGTCTCTGGTAATCCAGACTGGTCTTTTTCCACCAGGTTCCAGCAGCTATGTTCTGCCTGGTGTGATCTGGAGTAAATGAGACTGGAGACTTTTCGTTTTCACGTTGAAATCCGCGTCATATTCGGCTCTATGGTGCGGCTTGACCAGAGGTCCGTAGCAGTGGTGAAACATTGGACTGTAGCCACGTCCTTTCAACACCCTCACGACCCTCATCATACAGGGCAGGAAGAGACACGAGATTAAAATAGTGGCAAGATGGCAGTGATGCTGTTTGTCCAAAGTGTTGATGAGTTTCTTAAATCCCGGAACTGAGCGCTGGTCTTTGGCGAGAAAACAAGTTATGTTTGTTCATAACATTTGTTATCGCTCTGTTTCTGGGAGCTGGTGGATTATTTAGTCACGACTCACAAAAATTGAACATTTTTCTATTTCCTTGTAAGGTCGTAAGCCCCCATGTGCACATCTACATAAATGAGCGCAACGTTTCACATGCACGAATGTCGCCTGTCGCTTGGCTGGAGGAGGGCAGCGATTTCCGCCTCATCGCGCAAGTTCCATAG
>JBAMHW010000026.1:7527149-7540726 GCA_037177495.1 Rhadinocentrus ornatus
CGCAGCAATGCCAGTGGCGCTCGATTTGCAACTGAAAACAGCACAAGAGTAAACTGCGAAGGAGCAAAATAATCGGATCATTTCATTTTTATGATCGTTTAAAACCCAGATTGTAATTGTTATTAAAATGTTTAAGTGCTGCTTATAGGAATTTTTATTAAAAAGGAAGAGAAAATGTCATGGTTACTTTCTGCTAATCTAACTTTGACTTCATTTTCATCCGCAACAGAAATACAGAAGCACAGAAAGATACTTGTCTACAACTTGTGTAATCTACCTATGTGCATCCAGATATATTGGGTAATAGAACTATTAAAATAATTAGATGCACATGGTAAGAAGAAGACTTGACAAAATTAGGCACACACACACAAATAGACTCACTTAACCCTGCATCTTACAGCTGAGTGCTGAGTGGCAAGGATTAATATAAACTGATTACAGTTCATCAGATATGAATAAATAATGTCAATGTTTTTCCAGTGTGTTGTATATAAATGTGCAAGTACTTCTTATGATGGAAAAAAGCCCTTACATAAAAAGTGTGTACCTGGAGAGTGGAAAGAGAGCAAAAAATCAGACAAAACAGCATCAATTCCCTTGATGCACTCTTTACAAAGGGGAATAAACACACACACATGCACCATCATTTAGAGGTCAGAGGTCTACAAAACGCAGGCGGAAACACAGAGATTTGAAGCTTTTTGTTTCTGAAAAAACACACTTTTAACCCAAGCTGACTTTAATTAGTCAAGAAAAGGATGGTAAAGATGCTTAATATATAAAATATAAATATAAAAATTTAAATGTGAAAAAAGGACAAATCAAACCACAACTTTCAGGATGACAAATTTAGCTGAATGAATGAAATAAAAACCCTGCCACAAAAGTGTACGTTTGCTTATGAAGTCTACAAGCCAACTTTAGAGGCAAAAACTGGAATGAATAAACACACAAAAAAAAAAACATTAATTCACCTCAATTAAAAAAACAAAGCAAACTGTCATCTCATGTTTGAGCCTGCTTTCAGGAGATAGTTGGAACAGTGGGTCTACAAACCATGTTCCAAAGATTTTGGAGATGTGCCCATTGGCTCTGTAATGAGTTTCTGTGACGCACTGTTGCCCAAACTGCCGTTTTCTATGGAGGTTTGCAGGGATGTATATCTTTGCAGAAGCATAATTCCTGCTTTGGTTGGAAAAACTTGAGATAACGACTTTGGATTCACAGTGAAAATGAATATTTAGATTTATCAATTCTTAATGTTTCCTTGCTGTCTCTTAACCCCACAGCTAAATAATTCCACTGTGATCTTTTCTTTACACATTGCTCCTTTAACACAACTTTGGTGTCTGTGGCCAAAAGGCTCAAGCTGAAAATCATTTGTCCCCAGCTATTGTTTTCAAAATAACTTTATCCAGCTTGATTAGAAATTGTACCCTTTCAGTGCCTTTCATAATCACCCACTGACTTGCAGGTTTCAATTAACTTAAATTTAGATCCTCAATTATTTAAAGGTAATAGAGTGAGAACAAGATTTGAAAAAAGTTAATCAAGCTGTGAATCATCAGACATTTTGTCACTAAATTAATCAATTCAGCTGAAATGATTCACTGGAATTAAAGTGCAAGGCTGCAAGAAGTTTGACAATTTAACACAAATAGTGTTGGATTTATTTTGATGATGATACAATAATTTGAGTGAGTAAGCAGCTATTTTGCAACTTGCCATTTCTGACCAATCTCAGCATTCTTGGCTTTTGGAATTTCTTTAAGACCCATGGCTGTGATCTTCTCTGATCCATTTGATTCCTTCATCAATTAGATCTAACAGGAAAAAGCTTACAGTTGTATCTCAACGTATTGGAAGGTTTAAAACAAAATGTTACCCCACTGTGTTTTACAGTATCTGTTTATAGGCAAACGAGCTCTAGATGCTCTAGTTCTACCACCACCTTCATTCTTTCACTACATCTCCATTTTTTTTCTAAAAATATTCACTCCTCTTCATCTTTATCTTCTTGTCTCTATTACATCATGTTCAACTGTCTCAGATCTCACCCCCTCCCCTCTTGTCCTCCCCCTCTAATCTCTCTCCATTCTCCTCCCACTGCCTTGCTCCTCCAACTCCTCCCTCATGCTTTTGTCATCCTCTGTTCTTCTTACTCATCCTCTTCCTTGTCTCCTCTCCTTATTTTCAGCCTCCTCCTCTTCCTGCAGAGGTGGGTTGCCAGTGTTTCCATGACAACAGCACAGTGGGAGCATCGGCAGCTCGTCCAGTAAATATATTGGCAGAAAAATGTGTACAGTGCATTTCAACTTTGCACTAAATGCAGTAACACCTATAACAATTGCGTGTATGTCACACACACACGCATGCAATTTATATAGCATCTTCATTTCACAGCCTCCATGTAGGCAATTATGTAACTCCTAAAATGTTTTCTAAATGCGGATCATCCGAACCAATGCAGAGGCCAGCAGTTCCTACTCTACGAACTGTTTGAGCTGTTTAGTACCATTCAGGTGTTTAAGATGCCGAGAAACGAGGATTCACATTGTGGGTGGTAACATCGATGGCAAACAAGCTCACACAAACGTAATTTTCTCCATTGCTGCAGTCATCTAAGCAGTATCTGAAATCCCTGCGTTCATCCAGCCAAGTCACGGCTATTCAACGGTGTATACAGTCAAAGCTGAAAGGAGATGGAAAGTAAGAGCCACAACATTAAAAACCAACTGCAAGTGGAAGGAGTCAGATTCAACATCTTCTAAATCCAGAAGATGTTGATCACGTGAGTGAAGCTGGCTGACAAATGAGACAATTGCACCAGTGTGGGTTCTCGCTGGTCAGTTTCTTTGTTCTCTACAATCCAGAAGAAATCGGTATAAATGTACATGCGTGCTGTTGCGATAACCTAAAAAAGTATTTAAATTTGTGAGCAGACACTAACATTTACAAATAAAGTATTTTTCATTTCATCTCATAAACATTCTTGTTTAGGAAAACTTTCTTTTCTTCATTTCTTCAATTAAATATATGAGTCCTACATTCATGGTACGAATTATGGGGATCTAAGGGCAGGTTGGCTCCCCTGAAAAGCAGATTAGATTCCCTGAAAACATTCACCTTAAACACTGAGACTCTTTTCACACTGCAAGCAAAAGTGAACCAAATCCCACTTTTTTGTCCATGTGTGACCCATATTGGACCTTTTTTATTAATCTGAACAGCACTAATCCAGTTTTTTCCAATCTGACCCAGAGCACTAGATCAGATACACATCTGATCTTTGTCAAAGCGACATCAGTTTGAACATGTAGCATTTCATCTGACTTTTACTACACGACAGACATCACAATTCTGGTAAGATGGAATGTGAACAATGAATATTACAATGTTTTCCAGCTCTGATTGCGTAACAACTTGATAACTGATGCACACACGCTAACAAATGTAGCATCATACTTATCTTTAGTAACAGTGCGCCGTGAGTAACGTCACGTCTTCCTCTGAGGAAGTTTAAAGGAGGTTGCATGTAACCATGCAAAAAAAAAAGCAAAAGCCTGAGCATCAAGACCTGCAGTTAAACATAAGGTGTAATCCGACAGAGAAGTTCTAAGAAAGCAAGAATGTTCATAGTTCTATGAACGGCCCTTCCCCAGGGGAACTGTTTCATGTTGCATTCGCACATGAGTTGGGGGCGGTAGCGGGACCGATGTGACGCAACCGTCTGCGACAGTGACGTGTGACTTTTGCACCACACAACAACAAAACAAAACCCACGAAAAATATCAAGAGCTCACCATCAAGCTAATATGGATTACGAAGAGATCGCCGTGTTCATGCTCTGCCTCTTCAAAAGCTCTCTGGATGTCCTGGGTGGCGTAGATGGCCAAAAGAGATTTGACCTCCTCGTCGGTCCATTTGTCGCTGGCTTTGTCCATTGTCGTGTTGTTGTCTGTAGCTGAAACCGCAGCGGCAACAGTGAATTTTAAAAATGCCGGGGTCACAAAAAGCGGAAGTAAATAAGCAGAACTCTGGTAAGGGGCGTAGCCACGGATGACCAAACACCTACGTCATGAGGGTTCCGATGGGACCACGAAAAGACCCTGCCTCGGAGCAGGAGCTAAAATGGTTATAGGAACGGAGGGTCTTCAGCCCTAGTTCCCATATGTCGGAATGCGCGAAAAAACGGCCTGGTTCCTAAAAAGGTTATAGGAACTACAAAAGGTTCCTACAGTCGGAAAGGGGCTATAGTCTTAGAGGGAGCTCTAAAAACCATCCACTTTCAGGTTATATTTTATTCTATTTTCTATAAGGTTCGTGATGTTTCTTAAATGAAAAGAATAGCATAACCTGACAGAGTGTGTTTATGTATTTAATTAAAATTTACTATTGGAGGTGATTTTGCATTGAATTCTTCTGTGGCCAGATATGTGCGGCGTTGCTGCACTCTAATTATTTGATTTAGGTAGCCACGCATACAACTTCTTTAAGGAGTGTTACTGAATGGGTGGGTAGCACGTTTTTTGCTGTGGGAAAACTCTAAGAAGGGCAGTTTTGAAGCCCAGACTGCTGTGGTTACTACTGACTTAAGGCAGGCTTATAAAAAGGACTGACCTTAGTCCTATTTAACATTGGTGTGTTGTCTGATTTTTATGATAATGTCAGTGAGTTTCTGAACTTAGACACAGCAAACAATTCTGTTTCAATAACACTGACTCATGACAGTTGTTTCAGCACCGTGGACAGCAGAATTGTTTGTTAGTCGTGGGATGCCTTATGAGTGACTACTTAATTTACTTGCTTTTTGTAGTTGTTTAAAGAACTTTCCGACCCTTATTCAATTTTCAATTTCTGCTGCAATCCAACTGAAATGTCAGGAAAATTAAAGGATAATGACATTAAACAGCAAAGCAACAGAGGAGGACAGTGATAAACAGAGAAGGCTGCAAACCACAGACAGCTACTTTTTTTTTCACTGTGTAGTTTATTGAAGTTAGTTCATTATTGTTCAGCTATTTTCTTCAAGAGATTTGTTGTTCTGGAAGGCCTGTGTAAGATGAGGCAGAAAATGTTGGACTACATGGCAACTGCTCTGTTGTCTTCTGCTTGTGCCGATTCAGCTTCTGATATTTTGCATGATGTTGATTAAAATATTAAAAAAACAGAAATTGCCAGAAAATTATTAATAAATTATGGAATTATGAGCATCTGACCAAATCTAGAGTAAAAATATAAATACTACTAATAAGCCAAGTAGTGGTGTTGGTTATTTTACGTCCGTTTGTAATAAACAAGGTAAACAACTTTTTAAGACAGCTTTAACAAGGTCATATTAGAGAGGGACAAGTTGATTTCATTGGGTGATTTGTGATAATTAAATTAATGCATATTGGCAACTTCTTTTTTCTTACTAGAAGCAAAAATACAGCTGACTGAATACATCTTGATCAGTAATGCCACATGCCAACATATTAACAAAAAGCAACTCCATGCACCTCTATTCTTTTTCAAACGAAGGCAAAAACCAAAAGCAATAAAAACATGAAAATTTGCTGGTTCTTAAACAAATATTTTTTTACCCAGGTACAGCCTAAAAATGGACATAAAAAAACATCAAAGAAAGCAGTACTATTGTGTGCTTCAGATAAGGCTGTTTAACAGAAAAGGAAAAGGAGAGGTTCAACATTTCTCAAGTTTCATAAAACAGACCTCAAGTCTCAACATGAGGACTGAAAGTTTGTCTTATACTAGTTTTTTTTTTTAATCGAATACAGTTTACGGAAGGAAAATACACTTTTGTGCTTTCATGTTAAGCTTCAGTGAGGAAAAATATCTAGAGAAACCAAAAAGAAAGCAGCAGAAGACATGAAGTCATCCCTGAGCTTTTCAGTTATGGTGTACATTTAAAGCATGCATTTAGCAAAGGCAGCCAAAAAGTCTTTATCAGAGCCCACAGCCCTCAAATTTAAGCCTGACATTCAGAGTTGTTGGATAGATACATATCAAGATCTGTCTTTTAGTGTTTTTTTTTTACGGCTTGTTAATGGGAAAATATAAAATATATATACTCGCTTTTAGCTTTGTTTTAACATCATTACAGTTTAAAACCCGCCATCGGTTCCCCTCACCTGTAACGAAGAAGCCGGTGAAACCAGCGAACCTTTTTCACCTTCTTTCTCCTCCCTGCTTTTCCAACAGCTTCAACATTGATCATAATTACTCTCAAAGGTCTTCTTACTTATTCTGCGTCTCATTCCTTCATGTTTCTCAGTAAATGAAACATACATTCCAAAGGCAGACTCAATCAACCAGCAGTCGTTTCCCTACAAACTCACTGCATGGCTCAGGTAATTATGCCAACCATCGCGATGAGCAAGCGATACCCGACACCAGATACCCGAGCACTGAGATGTGTAACAATGCCACAGGCATTACATATGAGTGTGCTTCTTGATTCAGCTCTATTTATGTTCAGCTATGATTTAGCTTGATAATAGATCCGGCTTGTGAATGGTTAAATCATGGGAGAAAAGAAGTTTATTCTAATAGGGAAATGATTTAGATAACAGGAGTTTCTTGCAGGGAAACAATAGTGGGTGTGAGAGCAGTGGTGTCCAATGAACTTTGACACTGTATCCACTACACCGCACATCCATCCTCAGATCTCCTGACATCCTGCCTCTTTCTGTTGGATCACAGATAACAGGCACATTTTTAAGCATACGCATGTGAACAAACAGAATGAGGGCATCAAAAGTTAGTGAAGTTATATGAAATAATTCATACCAAGATTATATATACCAAGAGTATTCTGCATGCATGTTTATATCATAATATAGTATAATATGAAATAAATTATGTGAATGTATTCTTCTTAAAGGACTATTTAGTGTGGAAAAGATGGGTTTTTTGACAACACCTTAATATGACTTCTCTTCCTTATCCATCCTTCTATCCCTCTTTTCCTCCGTTTCCGCCCCCCTTGATCCCCTCACAGGTGAATCTGCTCTATTTTTGGAACATTGCGTAAGCGATAACCTGGCAAGGGCAATCTGAGACACACACACACACACACACGCACAGACAAGTTCACACAAACACACACTTCTGAGATCTAAAGAGAGCCATTTTCTGAATTTTTGTGCAGCACAAAGTTATACTGATAAGAGGATTTAAAGGCCAAAAAGACAGAGGGGGGGCAACTTATCTGTCATATTGGCCCCTGAAAGACAGAATACAGCAAAGCTATTTAAAACAGTAATACCAAGGCAGCTAAAGGCCTCAATCTGTATGCAAAAGTTTTAAGCAGAACCTGGTCTGATGTGGTCTAAATCATCAATGTCAAACAAATTGATCCAACAGCTTGTTGGAAAATTCTGAAAAATGACATTGTGGTGTTGCAACAGGGAAACATCTAAAACCTGCAGGAAAGTGGCTTTAGGGGACCTTAACACTCCCCTTGGTATAGATGCAAACAATAAATAAATTTAAAATACTAACCTTATGGGCATTTTCATAAACAGAATAAAGAATTTAAAATCAGAAGCTATGTGTTAATGAGTCCACAAGCTCTGTGGAATAATTCTGTCCAAATTTGTGAGTTTTGTAGTTCCTCAGCATGACCTGGTCCAATATGGTCAAGATCCCCCAAGAAGCATTGGAATAACTTTTTTGAGTATATTACTAATCAGAACCTATCCTTAACGAGGTCGTTGGTAGATTAACCCAATGTGACCAGAGTCCCATTAGCGCACATGTCAACTTATTTTAATCTAAAACTGCATTCTGGAGATCTGGCATGGTACTGGAATACTTTAAGCCCGTGTTTAATATCATCAGTCAGTATTTGTAAATACTTCCCAATGTGCCCCACAGATAAGCACTCACAATCGCACAAAAGGATTTTAACAGAATTTATGAACATTTTATTTGATTTAATTTCCAAACAACATCTAGTGTGTTCATATTCACCAGTTCACCAGAGGTTGGTTCAAGTCGGTGAAAGAAGGGCTTTCTTTCCATTTTCCCTACTGGAAAATGTAAAAACAGTGTTTTTCCTTCTCCTGAAAAGTTCATTCTCATGAAATATTAATGGAGTTTTTGAGTTTCAACAACTTGTTCTAAATGTTTTATACTGATCTGGCTTTCATTGTTGTAATGTTAGAAAAGATAGAGCACAGAAACAACCCAACTGCTTAACCATGGCTACACATTGAAGTTCAAACTTCCAGCAATGAAGTACTATGTGTGGGACAGGGCAAATCACTTGTAAACCTGGATTATAGCCTCCAGCTTCAATCCAGCAACTCTACAAGGGATCTGCATTATGGATTATTGTAACATCTTTATTAACTACATTGCATTTGATTTCATCATCCCAAACAAAGTGCTACAGCCCATAGTTTTAATTTTAATATGCACACAAGCACACACAAAGATGTCTAAGCACTTGTAACGTAGACCTCTAACATAGTGTTAAGAGTTAGGGACACGACATTTACTGGCAGACTCCTGTCCTACATTTAGTACAGACTTCCAAATAAGTTCTGTTGCTCCACATCAGTTTCTTTTTCTCTGTCCTTTATTCCCATCCCAATTTTAACTCTTTTTATTCTGTCATTCTAATTTTCTGATTCTATGTGGGTCAATGTAAAGACATGTTTATTGCCACTGATGGCACAGCATGCCCTGAGTGTGAATCATTGCACATGGACTGAAGACATACCTGGGTGACAGCGTGTGAGGTAGAGGCAGATCACAACATGCAAAGAAACTGTCAACATGCCAGAGTCATTATGAAATGATCAAAACTAGAGCTGGGACCAATCTGATTCAACATCAGTATGGGACTCTGATTTTGACGCAATTCATGGATCGGATAGAGCTGAAAAGTCCAATCTATCTCATTGATCCACAGAGGGACCTCTTGTGGTCCCATGTTTACAGATTATAAGTATTATGCAGGTTTAATCCAAACAAAATCAGTCCATGAAATATTCCTATTATAACTCATATATATAAATAAATATATATGATTTAGTTTTTTACTCCAAGTTTCTAATTTAGACGCAGCATTACCTACACCTGCAGCTTCAAGTCTGATGGAGAATGATGGGGAGCTGCTTTTGCTAATGTAGCATGCCAAGGTTTCCAGGTTTCCAGGGTAAAACGTTGTTCAGCTGATAAGGGAAGAGAAAATAGTGCAGCAAACATTTGCTGAAGCGTTTCAGGGAAACGGTAAATTTCCATGGACAATGTGAAAACTGAAGGGATTATCCCCCAGAAAAGTTGCTCCAATTTATCAGTCTGGTCAATCAGCCTCTATCTGTCAAGGATCGGTCTGGATAGGTCTTAATCCTGTAATTCTGCGTGACAATGCAGCTTACATGAAGAAGGTGAAGGAAGACATGGGAATCTCCAGCTTGGGTTGTGGTACCCAAAAGGTGCAGCTTATTGAGCCTGACGGGTTTATTTTACAGCTCAGTGTTAGCAATGCTTTCACTAAACAGGCACAACAACACAGCCCTGTATGGATCTTCAAACTGAACTCAAAGTTCTTACAAATCAGCTCCATTAAGGCTTTCTGGCCAGACTGAATAGCAGCTTCTATGATCAGAAGTCCACTTCAGCAGAATTAAGCCCTCTAATCTGATGCTGCAGACCAGAATCTGTCTGCTCTAGTGTTCACAGATTATTCACATACACCCTGGTTCCCTTTCAGTCCATTCTCTTGGACTATAAATATTTAATAAATATTCTTGAAGAATCTCTTGGAGAATAAATATATTTAATAAATTATAACTATTTTTGCTTTTGTTAAACAACTACAAACACTGTCATCAATTTACTTTAAAAGGTCATTTTCTCCTAAATTATTTAGAAAAACATTTATATGGGATTAATCTTGGTTATCAGTTGCTCTCTTGATAAGAAGTGTTGTGCGGTACAGCTTCATGAAACATTGTACAATAACATTTGGTATTGGAAAATATCAGTATTGGCCCATATCCAAATTTCAGATATCGAAATCTGATCAGAACCCTAAAAAAAGTGGGTTGGTGCATCTCAATGAGCAACAACAGGGTTTCAGTTACAAGCCAAAGCATGTCCTGCTTAAAGAAGATATTTTTTGTATAGCTTTTAAACTCGTTTAAACTCCTGAGTTTAATGATTAATTTAAACTTGCAGGCTAAAACTTCTGACCACACATTCAGGCAAAGTGAGCAATTACAAACATTACTGTAACCTGTGCATGCAAGCACCCATGAGGCTTACAATGTGAAAAGGCCACTAACTGATTTTGTTATTTACATATAAATGTCAAAAACTCCTTGCATTTCTTAAGTGCTATTTCTTACCACAATATTATTAGTTTTATTGAGGTGACACTTGCTGATCTGTCACCCGGGCAGATTTAAAGGTCTCGCTGTGATTGTGCAAAGATGCCAAAACACAGGTGACCTACACACAACGCAGTACCTAAACACATCCTGTGCCGAATCAAGCTGTTCCCCCATCTCTGCTAACACACTGCTTTTCCCATGGAGGCTGTACAGAAATGGTGAAAGGCTGTATTTAAATGGACAAAAGCCAAGCATCAGTTCAGTGCCACTTCTGCTATGACGCAGCGAGGTGTTCTCAGCTTGAGGAATAAAGCTGAAGAATTAAAGGTCATGCAGAGAAAATCTTAAGGCAGAGAGTTTGTGCAATGCAATGTTTGGGAAATCAAAACACATGGAGGGGCACGGTTTCCACTGAGCAGAAACCAGCAGGGCTCTGGAGAGCAACCAAAAATTTGTCAGGTGCGACTACATTTTTTTTTCTTGGTCACACTAGTGTGCCTAACATTTCACAGGTCAGGGTGTAAGACTTTCATCTCCCCAAACGTCTGTGTGTTCAGTGTTCATTCCTACCTTACCTGAGCTCAGAGAAGAATGACACTATGATGAAAAGACTATTAAAGTCAGAGAAGGGATGGTTTATTCTCCTCTGGTTGACTTTGATCCACAGCTGTGCATCGTGTTGTGTGTTGGTTTGAAATTGCAAGCATTAGACATCCAGTACTACGAAGGATGAGATAAGTGAGTAACTCAGAAGCTGAAATCAATTGTAAAATATGGATTAAAATAGTTTCATAGAACAACATATGTGGTTATTATCTATTGTCCCCACTAATTAAAGATTTTTAAGGTGCCTGAGTCAAATCAACAAGAAAAACAGGATGAGAGTTGAATGAATTTTTAACCTCTGCAGCTCCTATCTATGTAATGTCACCTGCACTGAAGAGGCTCATCTCCTCCAGAAGTTCAGCAGTGGCTTAGACGCCGACAGAAATGGCTGAGTTATCCCCCTCAAATGAATAAGTCATTTTGCAGAACTTGACAGGCTGTTAGATCCATTTAATTTGATTCAGGTGTGTTGAAGCAGGAGCACATTGAAAATCTGCTGGATTGCAACCCTGGTAGGACCCAATTGAGAATCCCTGTTATAGTCTCAGAGAAAAAAAACACTACATTTTGAAGCTGGATTGTAAACCGCCTGGGCGGGCTATAAATGCCTGATAAAGCGTTAAATCCTTTAGAAAAGCAGCAGAATTCTACATAAAATCCATCGGCTGCCTCATACAATTCTGTAAGGCTGTGCATTTCAGCCTCAGTCTGACCTCGTGTTTACAACAATACACGCAGGAACATGACAGCATACATACAACATCAGACAAAAGCAGGAAGAAATGAGCACACACACATATACACACTGGGAGAATGAGTTTAAATAGTGAGTTACAGTTTTTTTTCTGGGTTTAATTTATCAGTCTGCACAAAACTCTTTATCTGCACACACTCCAGCGTTTCCTATCTCTATGCTTAGATTGCTCAGTGTGTGTTTGCACATGTGAATTGGGGGGCAGGGTGTGAAGTGTGCGGTTGTCATGGAAACGCCACTCAGACTTCCTTCCCAGTATTATCTGAACACACTGCATTTCTCTCTGTGTCTGTCTGTCTTCCTCCCACTGTGTCTGTCTGTTAGTTGTCCCACAAAAAAAAATTAAATTAAATTAAAAAACAAAACAAAACTGAGTCCAGATGTGGATAACTCTGCTATAGGTGCATCGTTGCCCAGCAGTAGAAGACAAGCTGTCACATGGGTGGATTATTTCACCCAAGTGTCCCTCTACCATACAGAGTCACACTGATTGGCTTTGTATTGGCTTTTTATGTTCACAATCACATAAACCAGTACTGTTGACAGAATAGGCTCAGGAATCTTGGAATAAGGATCCAAACAGAACACATCTTAGGCTACAATCACATTGCAGATCTTAATGCTCAATTCAGATATTTTGCTAAGATCTGAATTGTTTTTTATGTGGTTGTTCACGTTATAATTTCATGCTACCACGACAGTGATGCACGCTGTGTTTATGGCGGTAAATATGGATATTACACGCTAGCTTGTGTGTATCAGTGTGGGACTGAAAAATTTATATATATTATTATTCCGTGCAATGTTTACATTCGATTTAACCACGCCCCGCCTCCTCTGGTGCAGAATTGTGACCTGTCTCACTTCTATGACCTAAAAGTAAGATAAAATGCTACATGACCATTCAGAATGAGATCACGTTGAAAATGTTTTTCAAATTTTTTTCATTTTTGTTTTATTTTCTTTTATCAATACCTAACAGTTTTATTTTTCTAAGTTACATGACAGCATGTCATAACTGCTCTCTCTGTCCATGGTTTAGTTAAACACGCACACACAGGTAATTACACTTCGGTCAGAGTCCTAGCGTTGACCAACACGTTGACCAGACAAATTATCAGCATTTTTTAAGCTTTACCAGGGAAGTGAAACACTCACACTCCAACGAAGAGCATCTGGAGTATTTCTCCTGGTCTGGTGTTTCGCTAAGAACTTCATGATCATCAAGGAAACACATACAGCTGAAAAAGTGAAATCTATCATAATTTCTGAGTCATATTACTGCTTAAAATGGATCAAACATTCTTTTTAGGTTTTACTAATGTCAACACGTTATCTCTACTGAATGAAACGGTTCTCATCGGGACATTTATAAAGTTTATGATTTTTTGTCCTTTTGCGTCACCTCGTTTCAGTCATTTATGGAAAATTATTCCATGGTGACGTTTAAAAATGCAACATAAATTCACAGCTGAGTGTAGCTGATGTTTAAATTGTTTTGTTATGATGCGTCATATTCCCACTGTAATTCTGTAATGAATAGGTAACCTGTTACAGCTAAAGCAGAGTTTATAGATACATGAATTAAAGTTGCTGATATTTACCTCTTGTTCATTAAGCCTGTTTGTAAGTTACACGTATGAAACTAAAGAGTCAAAACAGACCAATTATTATTATTATTAGCTTGTTTTTCCATGCCACTACATCCATGATATGGATAGATGGATGTCCGAAGGGTGCAATGTGAGCTGGGCGGCTGCCAGAGGCGGGGACCCTGCCGGTCTGATTCTTGGCTGCAAAAGCTAGCTCTAGGGACGTGGAATGTCACCTCTCTGGCGGGGAAGGAGCCTGAGCTGGTGCGCGAG
>JBAMHW010000026.1:7568657-7612614 GCA_037177495.1 Rhadinocentrus ornatus
ATTCATTCATTCATTCATTCATTCATTCATTCATTCATTCATTCATTCATTCATTCATTCATTCAGTCATTCATTCAGTTATCCATCTGGACTTTACAACACATCAAAGCTTGAAGTACTGGAATTCATTCTTGCTCTGTTACTTGAGCTGTTATGTAGCTGTGGGACTGGATAATATCATGGGACAAGCAATTCACTGTATTATGAAACACTGCGGCTGATCTATTTTCAGATCCTTTTTGTCATAATAGAGGAGGTAGAAGTTCCTCTGTCAACCAGGGTGTTAAGCATGAAACTCTTTCCTGCCTCATAAAAGTTTGAGCCTCATGTAATTTAAAGTTGGGAGAGAAATGCTTTGAAGCTAAAAACAAAGGAGTTTAAGTTGTGTAATCTAACACAACTCAATTTAAATCATGTGGTTTGAAAAAACAATGTCCCACAGTGAATAAATGATATTTGGTACAAAATAAATAAACAGAAAGAGGCACAGAATCAGATCATTGCACATTTTAATGTTAGTTGGACTTAAAGTAAGTCCATAAACAGTATCATGCAAAGGTTTTGGATCCCCTGATTAAACGTGGGTTGCTGTAAATAATGAAGCAAGGGTAAAAGGATCTGATTTTATAAAAAAATATATAAATAAAGAAAGGTATAAGATGACATCTAAGCAGGATTTAAGCAGGATTTGCATCTTTTTACTGTTTCTTTGGGCGTTTTACTGTATTTTTGCCTGTCCGCTGCTTTTGCCGTCCCTTCCTGGTGCTGATTCATGGCTCATTCAAGTCACCTGTGGGTGCTCTCATGGCCCCCTCCTTTAAGGCTTGGATCTGTACTCAGCTTTGTCTGCTTTCATTCGATGGATAAAACCTCAGAGTTTTGTCTACAGAAAGGGGAGTTCTTCCTGTTTAGAGGTTTTCTGTTTGGCTTTTGGAGTTTTAGGTTTCCTGTTTGGGCTTAAGCAGCCCCGTGCCCCTTTACTTCTCAGAGGTAAATCTCTGGCAGTCAGTCAGTTCAGAGTTGCTCCCCTGTGATCTTGCCACTCCGCACCACCACCACCATCTACTCCAGAAGGTCAAACTTTCATAGTTATCGGGTGAACCCTCAATGATTAGTCAAGCTCTTTTCTTTCAACATGACTCCCTCTCTTAAAAACAGTGTTTTCATGATACTCTTCAGTCTTCACTGGTTTTCACCTCCTGAGCAAATCATCTACAGCTCCAGCAACTTCCATAGTTCAGGATGCCTTGTAAATAAATTCTTCACTAATAATCTTTTGTCTCAATGTTTGGGTCCTGCTTCCAACAAAAAACCATAACCAACAAATAAAAGTCAACCAAAAACAAAGTTTGGGAATCCTGCATGGAAAGGAGTACGGTAGTATGCAACAATATTTCTCAATCCTGATCCATGGTAACCCTGCTCTGCATGTCTAAAATGTTTCCACACTTTAACACAATTGAGACAAATTAATGGCTCATTAGCAGGCTTGCAAAGAACTTAAAAGGCAGGTCAGTTGATCTGAATCAGGCATGCTGGAGTTGGAAACACCTTAAACAGGGCTATGAGGGCCGTAGTCCTGCATGTTTTCAGTGCATCCCTGCCCAAAGCACATCTGCCTCAAATTAATAAGTCATTGTGCAGAAGTTCATATGTTGTTGAATACATTTAGTTTGATTCAGGTGTGCTGGAGCAGGGATACATTGAAAACCTGCAGGACTGCAGTCCTCATAGGCCCAAATTGAGTATCCCTGACCTAAAATGTGCAGGGAAGAGGGGGTGTCCCATGGACCAGGATGGAGATACACTGCTGTATGTAACAGGAAGTGAAGAGCTTTTACAGACATTTATTAGTCTTGAGATTTTCAGGGAACAGTGAAGGTACCTCCTTTAGGTAAGCTGTTGTGGATTCTGTAATGTTTTCACTATCAAAACGATCAGGATTTTGTCTCTAGGCCAGAATTTGTTACTGTTTGAATCTGCTCTGTACCAGTTCTAAATAGTAATTCAGAGTGTAGATGCCTTGTTTAACATGCTTTAGATTTCTTGGTACTTTTAAAATTTTAATAGTGTTTTAATATGTTTTTAGTGTGCTGTCAATATTTAATTTGTGCTGCTGCTCTCTTGGCCAGGATGCGCTTGCATAAGAGTTTTAATCTGAGTGAGTCCATTTTCCTGGTTAAATAAATAAAGGTTCAATACAAAAAACAACAATTAAATGTCCCACTGTCTGCTACCCAGTTGCAAAGCATGTCCAGACCACTCCTGTGAAGTGTTTATCTCATATAATTTTCTTTATTTTCATGAAATTTAATCAGACCACAGAACTTGGTTATAAAACACATCTATGCTGAATTTTGTGGTTAGGATGCGTCAAGTTTTCTTCCGGTTTTAATCTTCCTAAAAGTCTTTCCCAAAGTTTTTCAGTTTCTATTTCATTCTTTCCTACTGGTTGTTGTCTTGTAAAAACCTGATTGCAGTAAGCTGATAATTTTAAATAATCTTCATGATTTGTGGGCACCACTTATTTTAGTTTTCAGCCAGCTAACCGCCTCTTTGAAGAGCAGATGGCTGCAGACTGTGGAGGCAAGGTTCAAGCTTGCACCAAGACCAAATATATCACAGCTTTAAAATTAAAACCCAGATGGAAACTTAATCATCAACACCGGCAATGTAACATAAACACAAACACAATCATAAATATGCTTTTACTAAGGAAAATACTTTATTTTAAAAGCAAGAGGATAGAAGACTGTTTTATACACAGGAGCAACAACAAAATTATAACTGTAATGAGATTGGAAAAATTCTATTGTCTGGTTGTTAGATTTATTAACTGGAGGTTAATCAAAATAAAAATTCAAACTTGTCTTGTGCTTCAATCTTTTCGGTAGGTCATTTGCAGACCTGGTTGTGGAGAATGTAAAATACATGAAGGCCATCATCAGTGCAACTAGTCAACTTACAGAAATATTTAATGATAAATCCACTGACCTTGAAAGCTTTTAAAAACAAGACAGAAATCTGTTTTCAACTCTGCAAACTGGACCAGAAACACCTTGTGTTGAAAGTTTTATTCTCTGAGTTTTTGAGAGTTTGCATTTAGTGTAAGAGAAAGCGTTTTTGTGAAGCTCAAACACTAAACAAACAACTAACACCCTTAAAGAGAACTGTTACCATTTTAAAGTCATGATCGCTAACTAAATTAAACCTGACAGAAAGTAAGGGCAGACCATGCTGCTATCACATCTTGCACTCATAATTTATCAACACCACAGAGCCTAACAAATACAATGAGGGATCAGTTTTTAATCTACATATCAAATACTATTTTGTTTAATAAGAAGTCACGTTTACAAAAATAGATTTTTTTCCCCACACGTATGAGAAAAAATATTTTTGGCAATAGCTGTAAAATAGCAGGTGAAAGCTCATGGAGGTGAATAAGCAAATAAAGCAGATGATTTTAGGCTAACTCCCATTTAAGACCATTTTTAAATGTGTAATTCAACATTTTGGGAAAAAAAATAGTGGGATCTTTAAATGTATTTGGTAATACAAGAAAGCCTTCTTTCTGTACCATTTTGTGTCTACACAACGATTTCAGTCCTAAAATAAAAAGAATATAAGCTAAGCCAAGAACTGGATTAGCTTATCTTATGCTATGCTAATCAACAGCTAACAGTTTTTCCACTGCTAGGAAATGAATTTGTGGTAAAATAACTGCCTAAAACTTGTTTTCTTGTGATGAAATAGACTAGTTTAACCCAGCCACACCTTTAATAACTTTGTATAACACCAAGTATCAAATATTAACATCTAAGTTGAACACATCTAAATTTAAAATAAACTAAGCTAAGCATTGGATAAACTTGGTTTGTACTGAGCTAAGAGATTACTAGCAGTTTCTCACTGTTAGAAAACAACTTTTTGGTCATATATCTGCCTAACACTTGTTTTTGGGATGAAATAGCCTAAATTAATTGAACCACAAGTATAAATGCTTTAACAGATTAGCTAAAATGATCCCAAATGTAAAACACAAAATGTGGTACAAGAAAGTAATCCCCAGTAAGTTTGATTTTTTTCATAATTTCTTTGTATTTTTTGCAATAAAGCAACTGCAGCTTGTTCAGTCAGCCTTTAATCATCCTAAAAATGATGTGAAATGACCATTTGCAAATCTATAGATTTAAATAATTTAAAAACATTTATAAAGAAACTTGTCCGATTTTCCAAATGAGCCAAAAAACCTCAAATACCACAATGCATGAAACTTTGATTTATATAAAGTAAATATTAACAATAGATATAAAAGAGTATAATAAAATAATAAAAACACAAAATACAGTATGAACACAAGCATGTATCAAAATAGGATGAATGCATTACTAAAATGAAATAATAATATTTAACAGCAACAAAACAATCCAAAAAAGTTTTCTATAAATACAGAAGTCATCATCAGTGTCCTGTACGAAGCCTCAAGTCATATTTTAATATAATTTTCACTGGAATAAATGCCACACTACTCAATGTGATTTTTTTTCTTTAAACACAGCGTCTCAAGCTGACTCATAAAACTATCAGTGCAACTTTAATTTAGAGAAAAAGACAACCAGTGCCTCTTTGTGCCTGATTATTATTATTTCTACCATTACAGTGTACTGATTGAGCAGATATGGCATCAAACAATGACCTTAATCAGCAGTGGAAGCTTCTCTATAAGGTTTTCTCCAGGACACTGAACATGCTCTAGAAGGGTAAACTCATCATGGGGTGTTAACTTCAACCTCAGGAGGTCTCGTTGACTGATCGCTCCAACTCTATCACTTTACTACTGCTCTCATTCGCCCTCTGCTTCTGAGACCTAAGAGAAAACACAAAGCAGGGCTGAGACGTTGAAAATCAAACATTGTCGAGACTTTACCAAGTTGGCTGATTCTGGCTGGAGTATACCTCCTTGAGTGGGTTTACCTGTGCAGGTCTAGCAGCAGGTTTTTTTGCATCTGTGTGTCGTTTTTATTCCTAAAAGGTGGGTGTGTTTCCACGCTTCTGGGCTCCACCCCGAGTTTCTGTTGCTCTGAGCGACGCCAGGCAGCCATGACGACAGCTGGCGCATCCTCCCACTGATCTGGATATTCGCCTCCCAGGCCGAGGAGGTGCGGCTGCTCGTCTTCAAAGATTGATAACAGATTTCTGGACTTCACTAAGATGAGAAAAAAGATAAAATTAGAATGTGTTAGGATGCTTACACGAGTTACTTTATCATATCTTTGCATCTTAAGAAAATATCTTTTAAAAATATTACGTATTATTATCTGCTTTAAAAACACAGCTCAGCTTCTCTGTTTGTTTCTGTTTGTGTGGGAACAAGACAGGATGAGAAAGGATGCTGAATTTGATTGTTAAGAAATTATATCTGGGCTTTATTGCAAAAGTAAATGTGTGTTTTTGTGTGTGTGGGAGGTGATGAGGATCTAGTGAAAGGTCAGCTCTTTAAAAATCAGTCTCAGTACTGTTGCTGCTGAGCTGTAGGTGGAATCTGATTAGTTGGGGTTGATATAATGGACCTCCACAGTTTTATAGCCAGGAACTAATGATTCATTACAATGGGAACAGCAGGGCAGGTCAGGAAAGCTGCAAACTCTAAAAAAGTGGCTGTATGTGTGCGTGTGTATGTGCATGGGTCTTTACAACCTGTCTCACCTACATGTAATACATAAATTAATTACATCATATTAAATACACAAGTATTTCTATGCAATTTGAAATATCACCTTAAGTGGAATCGCTTATTTTAATGCTCTATTTCACACCCTGTGTTATTGTTCGTATTTCACATTCTGTTTGACTTTTGCTTTACTTAAAGCAGCTTCATGTAGGAATTTTATTTTGAGAGCTCTGCTTTGAGATGGACTTCAAATTGTTGTTTGTGCTTGATGTCATTCAACCTCACGTCCAGCAGATGGACTCCAAATGCAAGATCCTGGACTGCAGGTGCTGAAAGGAGGTGGTTTAGAGGAGCTTACACCTCAAGCAGATCTTGCAGTAGAAGCAAAACTAGTTCATGTTTTGTTTCTGCAACTTTAGGGCACGTTCACTTGCACACACAGAGCCAGGCATTCTGCATAGGAAAGACCTTGAACTGCACCAAATTTTTTTATTCTTTCATCCACAGGTGAAGCTTCCTTTTCATGATTTCCAGATGGAACTCATTCAGGTCTTGTTGACATATTTACCCCTGGTTTTCCTGGTTTCTCATCTTTGTAAGATCTTTGTCAAAACCTCTATCAATGATTCTTTAAAGAATTCCCTTTGCCTCTACTGGAGAGCTGTCTATTAGAGAAAGTTAATTAAACATAAGTATAAAGTTCTGATGGACACTACAGTAAGCATAAATAAATGAGTAATTTTCCCTGTGAAACTCATTAGGCTTACGCCCCCTTACATGTGACATCATTTTAAAGCTAGGTTGTCCTTTTCTAAGAAACACCAGGACTTAGCAAAGTTGTATTTATGGATATTTTGTTGACAGAGCTCACAAACTTCAAGTAACAATGCTGTATGATGGGAGAAATGTGCTCATTAGATTTAAGTGGGTTATATAAAGATTTCTTTTGACCAGCAGAAATATCAAGATCTTTTGAAGTGCATGAATGAGTCATAATCGTGTCAGGAGCTCCTGCATCATGCACACAAATGAAGATGTGCTGCAATGAAGCTGTGGTTCAGTATTGAGCAGCACAACTACTACATTCAGAGGTACATGGTCAGTTTAAAATAAAAAATCAAGTTTTGTATGTTTGTATGTCTTTGACTTATTCTTATATTTTTCTTATCAAATAATACTAGAGTTTATTGTGAACTTACACTTAAAATAAAAAATGAAGGTATAAAATGTAAAATATTTGTTTCTGTGGGTTAATGAGTGTGACTACCTGTGGCTGTGTAGGACTCTTTGACATCCAATTGTCTGGAAGCCACGCCTGTTTCTGTAACGCTTGAACATGGAGTTAAACTGCCTGGATAAAAACTCCCCAAAAACAGAGCAAAACACAACACGACAACCTGCAGACAGACACAAAAAGGCAGACAGAGTGGATGCGAAGAAGGGTGGGGAAAGAGAGAAGGGTAAATAAATTATAAATCCCACAAAATGTTAAGCTGCTAATGAATGATGGAAGCCGATGTTTCCATTTTGATAATCAATGTTCTATCAACAGAACCTCACAAGCAAGCACACACACAGTCGTACCATTAAGCACGATGAGGTCTGGGTGCCAGCCACCTTGCAGGACTTTGGGACTTTTCCTGCCACCATTGTCTGAAGAGACTGCAGCTGCTGCAGCAGAGACCTGCAGAGAAACAAACATTCAGCTTAGATGCACAAAAACTGACCCTATCTTTGTTTTGGTTTTTAATGGCCACATTTATAAAGCAGTTTTATTCCTTATTAAATCATCAGAACCAACATTCATACTGCAGGGCGCTGTGTTGTCTGCACTGCTGTATAAAACTAATAAAGAACATACATACTGTATCTGCCTTTATTGGGCTAAATTATACATTATATGACACCCCCATCTTTTATGCTATACTTCTTATGTGCTCTATGATGTCTGCAGATCAAAAAACCCAAACGGCTTAAATTTTTATTTTTCCTTTCACAAGAGCTTTTTCTCTTCATGCTCCAAGCTTATGAAAAACAAATACAAACATCCTTTAATGATAAATCACATCCAGTCTTTGGTTTTGCACAACATGTAGAAACACTCGTAAAAATATGAGTACTTTAGCTAAATATGTAATCTGTTTTATTGTTATCAATAAAACAAAAAGAAAAACATTTGCACAAAAGAATCTGCTTTTAAATCTCTACATGTCAGCAGTTTTTATAATAAAATGACTATTTATTTAATAAAATGTGCATTTATTTGTTTTGTTTTTTTAATTCCAGATGTTGCATTGAGATTTTTTTTTTTTGCAGTTTAATTCCTGAAAAAGGTGCTTTAACTCGTCACCATCCAAGTGTACATCACAAAAACAAATACATTCACACTGCTCCATTAATCTTTTTTAAACAGTGACGGTAAACCCCACTTTTACCACTGAGTGCAAAACAAGACCTGAAACAGCTGTGTTTCCAGTCAGATGCATACTTAACCCCGTGTGCTCAGAGATTTCATCCATGCATAACCACAGTGAACAGTCTGTCAGATGCAGCTTGAGCGTTTTACATCAAAATAGACTCATGATTATTCATGCATGCAAAATTGCAGCTGATCGCTTTCACAGGAAGCTTTTCATTCAGATTGTTTGCAAATAATCAGTATTTCCAGACTCAAAATCCATGATTCTCTTACTTATATTGGAAGCAAAACCCCACTGTGTCTGTCCTATTAGCGCATATCCTCACTGCAACCTCACTTGACTCTCCCTCTAAATGCCAGTCACTGTGAGCTTTGCATTTTGTAAACACATGTCATCTTTCCTTTAATAACCTGTAATGCATTTCTTCATTACAGAGGAGATGAGAAGGGAGATGAAAAGGGAGAGAGAGTTTAAAGCAAGGGAAGAAAACAATCTTCCTCCTCCCTTGCATCTGAGTTGAAGCAGATGAGCTACTATAAAACCATCCTCTCTGCAAGTTCAGGTCTGGATTCTGCTCTTTGTCTCCTCATCTCTTCTGATGTTCTTTATACTTTCTCTTGCACTCGAATCCATCGTAGTCATCTCACATTCTCTGAGCTCTACAGCTCAAATCTCCATCATCATCTTCAATATATTGTATCTTAAGGCCAACATAACAGTCTGATAGGGGTCATAAAGGCATCCAACTATTTTGTCATAATAATTCCAAATTATTCATAATCATACAACAATTTTTTTGTTTAAAACCAAAATACCTCATAAACTGAGATATATTTCCTAATTTTCCCATACCCCTGACTATAAAATAGATCCCTGAGACAATTCATTAAATCAACCTCAAAAGCAGTGTGTGAATACAGGTTCTTTAACGATGCCTGAGTTCAAAATATAGCCCTATATAGGTGGGGTAACAAGGAGAAAGGAGGCTGTAGGAGGAAGGATAACCAAGGATGCATCTGTACATCATTGGCAAGAGAGAAGATATTTAACATCTGTAATTTTCAAGCCTTAAATTCCCTCAGTAGTTATTCCTTTTTCTAACATGCAACAAAAATCTATTTAATCTACAGTTTGTGGATTTATTTGAACCTTTATTTAAAAGTGTTTGAGGATAAAGAGATGATTTTAGAAAAACAATAAATTATTTTAAATTCTAATGCCAGCAAATCACGAAAAAAAGTTGTGAGAGAGGTAAAGAAAGATCATTCTTGAGTATTATACAATCAACATATTAAATGATGACTGGTGAGGGTGTCCACATTGGGTATAAAAGAAGCATTTGCCAAAGCATTAGTCTTTTCAAGCAAAGATTAATCCTAGTTCACCAGATTTATCAATATGTGAAAAAAAAAAAAAAAAAAAAAAAAAAAGATTGAAAAAAACTTTTTTTTAACATCTACAGAGCAAAAAATTGGGAAAAGATTCAGGAAGTCCAAGAAAATCTCAGTGTATAAAGGCCAGGTAGGGAAACTGCTGTTGAATGTGCATAACCTTCTCAGGCACGTGAAACTATCAGCCCATCATGACCACCATATAGCCATATAGGCCCCGGGAGTATAATGGAAAACAATTTTCACTCGAAACAGTCTATTCACCCTAAAACGATTCCATACAAAAATTAAGCCATATAGTTCTCTGGACATGAGCTCGTCTCTGATGGACAGAAAGACAGTGGACATTAGAGTGTACATTTAAGCTGCTTTTGGTAAAAATGACATTTGGTTGTACGAGCCAAAGATGAGGAAAACCAGACAGTTATTAGAGAAAGGTATAAAAGCAAGCGTCTGATGGTATGAGGGTGAATCAGTGTCCATAACATGCAAGACTTCATATGTGTAATGGTACCATTGATGCAGAGGTATGCAGGCACATGATGCTATTAGGGTGCTGGAGGTATTTATGGAGCATCATGAGATGAATAAGCCAACAACAACCATGGGCTGCTGAGCAGAAGAACTGACACAAAATCATTTTTTTTTCAATGGTTAACTCCATTAAATTCTACATTTGTTCTTATTTTCTAAATGTAGTGAAGTTTGTCAGTAAAACTGCAAATAATCAGCTCTTCAAAGCTGTTAAATAAATTTTCAACTAATTTGAAAAGATTTAGGATTTTATTGGATTTTTAGAAAATTCACCTACTTTTCTTGACATAAAGTGTGTAAAAACCTGGGTGTGGCATCACGCCACAGTAAAAATTCAGTCAAAAGTAAATACATTGGTTGCTGCCAAATGATTGGCTGCTGCCGTTAATTCTCTAATGGAAAAAATAATATTACATGATTTATTTAAATTATACAAAATGAAAGCCTCTTTTTTATGTCCAAAATCTTTTGTCCCTTTTTTTCTCCATCTAAAGAAAGGAAGTAATAATATAATAAGAGATGTTTTGTATTTATGTTCTTACTTGTTTGTGCACTCCAGAGTTTCCACTTTCCTTCGCAGCTCGTTGTTTTCATTGGAGCAGGTCTCCACCCTGTGGTCAAAATGCAGTACTGCAGGGTCAGTTACTGAACATTATTATACTACAGCACAAAAACCTTGTTGTCTCATTATAAATGTTCTGTTTATGATGCCTGTATCTAAAGCATTGCATCATGCAAAAATGGCAATTTATTCAACATTGATTTACAGCGGTAAATTGGTTTGTGCTGGACTTTATCACTTTTTAATCTAATGTTATTCTCCAGGCTTCAGCGGTTCACTTTTAAAACTCATATGGATGAAGTTTTAGGATATTAAACGTAAGGGAACTCTTCGTAGATATGTGTTTCTGTGGTGATATGATTTTCATGTATTATTTATTCGAGGACAGAAAAAAAAAGAAAGAGGTCTTACTTTTTCTCCAGTGCGTCCATGTACTCCTTCTTCTTCCTACGACTCTCCTGAGCTGAAATCTGACAGAAATTAAGAAATTTAGAAGTCTTTAGAGTGAATTCACACAGCTGAAACAGTTTGCACATTACAAGTCATGATGTATATTTGTACATTTGCTCTGGAGTTGATATTCGTAAAGGTTTATCTTGTTTAAAACATTTTCATTTTCTAAAGGACTGTTTATCTCAGAGGAAATAAAACAGGTGCAAACAATTATGCACATCACAGATACTTGCAATAGCACTTATTTTAAAATCTGTTTTGTTCTTTTCTGCTTACAAAATGAAAAAAAAAAAAATCAGATCACAACCAATGATCATTCAAAACTGAACATATTTGTACATCTGATTTAGGTATTTGTATTTCTGGATGTGGTCGGTTCTTACCTTGTTCTTGATCTTCCTGCGGATCTTCTTCAGAGCCTTCTCCTCAGCTTTGGTAAGTGGTAGTTTGGTGGGAACTGGATAACCTTCGGCCACCAGTGTACGACGCTCCTCCTCGGTCAGGATCAGGGGTCCTGACCCCTGCAGTTTCTGATAAGAGGAGACATAAGGAGAAATTTACTTACTGTTGCAACAATAAATGAGCTTTAAGCTTTGGTGCAGTATGGAGATTATTGATAAAATATTAGAAAAATATGTAACTGGAAAAAGAATCTGTGTTGCATGCATCCTCTCTGTTTATATCTCAACTATATTACAGTTAATAACTTTGTTTCCCTAAAAAATGTAGCTACTTTTAAAATAAATTAAGATTACCACCAAAAACCTGTAGAAGATGGAAAATGTTTCTTTCCACAAGTTACATTTTTAATTTTGCGAGCAAAACAAATCAGGATGACAATTTCACTTCATATAAGCTTATCATGAGAAGCACTTATAAATAATATGGCGCTCTTACATGAGGTGCTGTGAGCAGGGGGGAGTTGGACAAGGAGGAAGCAGCACGAGGCGACACCTTCAGGCTGGTCTGAGATGGAGCTGGGCTGGTGGGAGAAGTGGGGCAGGACAGGCCAGGTGGGGCATGGACGGGGCTCTGGCTGCCCTCTGAGTCACTGCCGTGGGAACTGGGAGGAGTGGGAGGCATCTGAAGAGCCTCCAGACCTGAAACAAGGTGGTTAGCTGAATACGTATTATGAAATAAATAGTATTATAATATTCTAACATTACAAATTATTTGAATTACCTGTTATTTGGATTAACTCAGGTCTTTAGAGGAAAATAAAAGTTAAAATTTTATATAAAATCCTAAATTCTTTTGCTAACAACATTAAAAATCAGCTGTTCTTCCAGTAAGTGCTCTTAGTAATTGTCTGCCTTGTTTTCTTACAGAGGATGCAATATGTTTTCTGTTAAGTTTCTTTACAGCTGGTTGTCTGCTTTCTCTCTGTTCTACAGTCTCTTGCTTTCTATCGATTGTCCCCTGTGAAGACACTTTCTCCTTCTCTCTTCTTCTCACACTCCTCTCACACTTTTTTGTTTCTCCTTGTCAGGTCCAGCATAAAAATAATGATGAAGAACAATATTTGAGCATCAAGGGGAGCCTTTACAAAGTTCCCCTTTGGGAAAGGAAATTTGTTTGGTTCAACACAGTATCCAGACCATGATTCTGTTTGCCAAGATGCTGGGCAGGAGGAGACGCTATGGTTGTGCCAGACTTTGGCCAGCAGGGGTCCTTGCAGCACCAAATTGATGCCATGCAACAAGATAAAATGTCTAAATTCTGACCTTTGGGTGAGAGATTAAGGAACTGATCCACTTCATGAGGTTCCAGTTTAATCTGAGGGATGATGTTCTCCTCTTTTATCTGGAAACCCAAAAGATGAGCATCATTACAAACTGCATCAAACTATCGTCAACACCAGATTTCATGATGGTTTTGTGATGTCCCACCTTGATATTTTTACCCTGGAAGTTACTGCAGACTGCTGCCTGAGCTGCAGGGGCAGGCACCACAGCTGAGCCCTCGGATGCCTGAGGCCCCTCTCTGGAGGCCAGAGCTAGGGAGAGGGTGGGGAGGAGAGATGGAGTCTCACACAGAAGGCCCTCAATGGCTTCCTCCTGCTCCATTGCCCACTCGGCTGCATCTCCATCTGAGTCTGCTGCAGAACAGCCAAAACAGGAAAAAAATTAATCATATTGGATGTTTGTTTTTTCATTTCTTAAAAGGATTAAAAAATTTAAAAAACAAACAGATTTGTGAGCCTCACCTGCGTCACTACCATGCTCTCCGGTGAGATGCGAAAGCGGCGACTGAGGTCGGCTATCGCCGCACAGTGAGTAGCTGTGCTCTGCAGTGATGTGCGGCGGAAGAGGGGAAGTCGGGGACAGCTCGCCACCGTCCTCGCCCTCCATTGCTTCCACTCCACCTCTCCCCCCTGACAGGAAGGGGTCGCTGAGCAGCTGGCCCAGCAAAGCATCCTGGGACAGATCGTCCAGAAGCTCAGAGAAATGCTGCAGAAAGGAGAGATACAATATGTTTGGAGATGTTTAATACAAAACCCCTTTAAGATGAGAATGACGTAGGAGACAGATAATTACACAAAGCCACGTCGTTGGGAGTCTATGACTGCAGGTCTGTAATTACAGACTGTTAAATACTTTATTGGCATATTCTCTGAAGTTTTACCCTCCAGAAATACCAACACAGCCAACCCGAAACTTTCCCCCAACTAATCACCATTTCTCTTTGAGTGTGTGATTCTCAGCGTGCTGAAACCTTTACAAAGCACACTGATGTCAACACACAATCCCTCCTTCCTTCACCATCTGTCTCCTCTTCCACCACCCCATTATCTCTCCTACTTCACTGCATTCCTTTATCTCTCAACAAAATGAGTGTGCTGATCAGATCTTCCTCCATATCCAGGTGTTTTGACTGACACAAAGAAAGGCAGTCAAAGCAAAGCCCCACAGATGTGCCCATAACACACTGACACACATCTGCTCCAAACAGCTGGAGAGATCTGAACATTTCAAAGAAATAAATCTGTAGAAATCAGCCTTTAAGTGAATGAATCGTGGCACTTTGTAAAAAATCAGCTGCATATTCCAAAAATCTTTATCTTCAAGTAGGTAAAGATATTATTACAGAGACCTATTTCATTACCACATGGTAAAAACTTTGCTCCAAACCTTGTTGTATACAATCTCATTCTTGTCTTCTGCCCTCTGGTGGAGAACCTTTTCACTACAATAATAATGACATTTAATTAAAATAATAAACTGGACATATAGTATAAATAAATGAATATTTTCATCTTTTGGTAAAGCATCAAATAAAGATGTTATAAAAAATAATTATTATACTTATGTCTTAGATCATGCTTTAAATGGTTCATTTTTTAACATCAAAAGTCTGCCTCGCATCATTTTGATGCGACAATGTATGTTTTCTTTTCCTAAACACGGAAATAGTTAAGCTTCATCTTGTCTGTCATATGTGCATCGGCCTCTTAAATAAATACATTTTTTCAGTTCTTTACTGACTTTGTTGACTGGTGGAATAAGAAGGTTTAACAGCAATTAAAGTTAAAGAGGACTAAAATAATGTTGAATAACTAGTAAAACATATTTCATGTTCACATTCTGTCAAGTTACATAACATGAGTAAGGTTATAACACATGAGCAGTAAAGTTCATGCTGACTGCCTATATTTTATTAAATAATGAACCGAGGAAACAATGACTTTTTGGAAAAGGATGAAAGAGTCAGAGAATTTATAAAACTCTACAATTTCCATTATCTGGCTTTTCTAATGATTAGCTAACAGAGGATAAAACTGGTGTCTGTCACTGTTTGCCTGAACGAGCCAGTGAGGAGAAAGTGAAATCAAGATGGAAGTAGCAGAAATAGGGAGGTGGATGGATGGCTGAATGTCAAGCATGTGGGTTCCATTACAGACTCGCAAAGAGAAGACTTCTTTCATTTCCCTGTCTAACACACACCCACCCACACATACAGATGACCTGTTCACTCCTGTTGCTGCATGCTGCCCTACATGGCCTGTCTACAGGCCACGGTATGTGTGTGTGTGTGTGTGTGTGTGTAATGTAAACACTGACAGCATGCCGTGAGTCAATTCAAGGGGGGAAGACAAATATTTACACCTTCATCCACCAGTGGGTCCATTTTTGACTTTCAGGATAAAGATCAGTGTGACACAAAAACCACCAAAAATATAAATGAATATTAAAGTGTGTGTGTGTGTGCTATACCACAAACTCACAAAAACCAATCACAATGAAGATAAACTTTTAAAGTAATTCACAATGCTTTACTTCTCCCAAAAGTGTCTCCTAGCAACAGTATCAGCATCGTTACCCAGAACCATCTTATAGTCTTATTACACTCTTTATATCTTTATAAACTCAGCACATAGAGTAATGGTAAGTGTGTTTGTTTGTATTTATTTGTTTTAACGATACCTCTTGCCAATAGGTCTTATACGATTAAAAATCCTGTTCTTTTCCCTTTTAAATTGCATCACATTTGCAAGAAAATGTATTATTGGGACGAGCAGCAAAGTGTAGCATGTGGGATGTGCCTATGAAAAACATCTAATTTATCCTTTACTGATTATCCAATCCTATAAATGATACCAAACAAGGGCCAATAGCAGAATAAGCTGTTTGGCTAAGAAGATTTGGAAATATTATCATAGGCCCATCCCACGTACTCCACTCTTCGACTACAAATGTGACACACTTCAAACAAATTTTCAAATGGTTAGAGATTTATGGCCAAGAATTATTGTTCTAACAAGGAAATAATCCACCAAACACAAATTTCTCCACTTTTTCTGCTTAGCTTATTAGCACACAAGCCCAGAGTTTTAGGTTTTGCTTGATCAATATGTAAACTAGCTTCAAAAAGCTCTGCTTATTAATCCTTAAAACTTTTTTTTTGGATCACTACTTTTAAAAAATATTGGGGTTTAAACAAACACACCAGAGACTATTTACATATTTACATTTTTTTTTTTTTTTGCTATATACAGTTATTTATGCACTTTTTACCTGCTATCCTTACAAAACTACCTCTAACTCAGCTAATTTTTGGCATCACTGTGTGTCAAAAACATCTTATTTATTCCAGCCACAGAGAGCCTTTATTATTGTTCTTTTCAGCCAGACATCAAACTTTCTTGCTTATTTATTGATCTTTGACTACTTCTAATTGGACATTACCATCACTACTGTGGCCTCATAAGAATTTCAGGGTCAAAGTAGAGATCTCTTAGCAGCACAGTAGCGATAGCATTCTGAAAATGTAACAAGATGTAATAGCGTTAACAGTGTTTGGGGTGCTCACAATCCCAAAATGTTATGAGGATTAAAGTCTAACTCTTTAACTTTTAACATAGTTTATTCTTTTTATAAAGAGGAGAAACCATCAAATGCATAATGATGGGAAAAGAAATTAAGTAAAAGGGTGTAGCTTTTTTGGGAGGAGTAATTACACACAGTATGAAACCACATTCTGGCATCTCATTTTCTCCTCAATAACAATGTTGCTGCTCCACATTACAGTGGAAAATATCCAAACTACCCTTAAAAAAGTGCTTCAAATTCAAGCAAAAACTAACAAATGAGGACATAGAAAGTAAAAAAATCTCATCTTGTTGAAGAGCAGGAAGTAGGTGACGTCCTGTTCCAGCATGCATGAGTCCAGAACTGCACCAAAATTACCCAGCCCAGCTTCATGAGCTCCCTGTCATTTCAGCTTGTGGTTGTGGCCGTGTGTGAGTGGGACGCACGTCCGGGTGTAACTCATCACACACACTTACATACACAGAAACCTCTTTGTCTCTGCAGCCCATGAGAGAGGTGTTATTTGGGCCCGGCTGTAACCCGACTCCATTCAGCTGGGAAACAGAACCATGAGGGGTTGCAGCCTAAATGTGGACACTGGAAGGTTAAACTAGAGCAAGGACGCGACTCAGAACTGAGGGACAACAAAGAGGCTATTCTCTTTTTTTCTGAATAAAGTTTCTCTTGTACAGAAAAACCAGCGCAGGACTTTGCTGAAAGAGGAGATTGTAATCTTTTAATTGAAGTCTGTAGATGGAGGAGGAAATACAAACTGATTATTGCTTGAACTCAGCGTCGGGAAAAATTCCTTTCGGAGGATTAGCCGTACTTTTAATTTTGTCTCATTTTAATCAAATCAGAGAGACGGAGCGAAGACCTAAAACTGGGTCGGACAAGGCTGAAAAGTTTAAACTTGTCACTTGATGAAGACGCGAGAAAAACATACACCACAATTCATCCTGAGGGGATGGAAAGTGTGCATCAGATTTCATGCCAATCCATCAGATAGCTGATAGGTTATGTCATGTATTATGACTGAAGAGCATTCAGACGAGAAATGCAAGCTTGCCCAAACAAATCTGAACTGTGCATTAATTTACCAAACTGCTTCAGGGTGTGTATGTGTGTGTGTTGCTCTATTATTTAATATTTTGCCCTGTGCATGCTCAGAATGTAGGACTGAATTGAGGAAAAGATGCAATGCAACCTGCAGGTGAAGAAGGTTTGTAAAATGGGGTTGCCAATGATTGGTGAGGAAGGTTGAGGGTCGGTCCAACCAGATCGATGTAATAAGCTGCTCGGAGGTGGACCCAGGTACATGGAGTCAATCCTAGACAAAAGAACTGCAAATAGAAGTCTTGATGCTCAAAACTATGACAGCAGCTTAGGCCACAAGTTTCCTTGAAAACATAATCATCATAATTATCATAAGTCCATGTTTATGGGTGGCTGTGTCGTACCTGCTCAGGTGGAAAATGACAGTAAGGCCTGTTAGTGGACATCACTGGTGCCATATGGTGTTTTTAGTTGAAACTAGAAGCTGACTTCCTGTTGAAACAGTTTAACTAGAATACCCCCCCTGAGTTGGATTTCCAACTTTCAAAGTCAAAGGAACTTCATGAGCCTCGACCTCAGGTTAACAGTCATGTCATTCCAATCTCCAAGTCCTGACTTCCCAGGTAACTGGAATGCAGGACTATTATGGAAAACTTTGAGCACATCTGGTACCTGTGTCCCTTCAGGCCTCCCAACAACTAATTACTGCACTGTTGAAACCCCTCCTCAGCCGAGGCTCCAAGCAGTATCCTTGTTGCTGTGGGGCTGAGGGGCTCCGCTGGGCCTTCCCCCTACAGCGCTGTCTGCAGGGGTCTAGACTAGATCCTGACAGTATAATTACTGTGCTCTTCTTCATGATTACCCCAAATTACCAAACTATTGATTCTCAAATTAAAATATTTGATATTTATATTTTATTATTGATCTGCACTACCTGCATGATTTTTATTGGTAAAAAGTTAATGATGTAAAAAAAAACTGGTGTGCTGGTCACTAGCAGGTAAATTAACCGGGGGACGAATGTCTATCCAGGTCTGTAATTTTTACAAAGAGCAGATTGATCATCCGTTTTAACCCTCCACAACCAGAGCTTCACACCTCTAACCAAGAAGAGGAAAACTTGACGATGTAACACTTTCCTCTTCCTAAAAGTCAAACCAGATGTGCAAAAAACTTTCATGGAAAAATGTCTGATGATAGTAAAAACACACAGGCCTTAGTTATCCTCCTCAACTGTGTCCTGGTGAGTGTTTGAGTGTGTGTACCTTGCCCTAGTCTCACTTGTGTGTACTTTTGCTCATGACACAATAATAAAACAGGCAAACAGCGTCACACATGTGAACTCCCACAGAGAAAGACCGAATGAATCATTAGTTGGATTTGGATGTACATCTTCAGCTCTTAATGTCACAAATGACCAACACGTGTCCAATTATCAGCAGATAACCAGTGTGAAAGGTTGCTCTGTGAAAACTCTCCATCTGCTTACAGAGTCACTTTATTATCAGTAGCAGTAAAAAAAAAAACTGATTAAGACGTCTACTAGAAAGTAAAAGAAGACTTCTGTTCTCATCATTTTGTCCTACTGAACACAAAAAAGGAAGAAAAGAAAAAAAAGGTGGAAAATATTTGCATATTGGATCATCAAGTTTCAGAATTGATTGTATTTATGAAATTCCTGCAGCTAGAATAAAAAGTATCTACTGGAATGCTAACAATGTGTACAATGCTTAACCCCCTGAGCTGAAATACATGTGGGATTTTTTCTTTCTTTCTGTAGAATAGCAGAGATTCTTGCACGGCAGCCTCAACAGAGGCCACATCGTGTGCATCCAGATTCCTTTTTGTTTGGAAAGTTCAGTTTGTTTGCATGCATGTTAAAAAATGTAGACAAAAGTAGGTTATTCTCCTGCAAAAAACACAGCTGCTGACAGGTTTGTAGTTTTCTTAATGACATCACCATTAAACAGGTTTGCATGCTTCATTGACGGTCAGTCTGCCTTTTTTGTGCTGCAGCAACACAAAAGTATGAGAAATGAAATTCCTAAAACAATGATTGCTACATAAATAACAATGATAATGATCCTACAATACCTATTTCACACAGCAGGTCCTCCAAATAGAGCCAGAAAACAAAGGTTTGAGCAATTTTATGAATAAAAACAAGACACATTTTGACCTAAAAAATTTTTTTATGCATAAAATATTATTTTCTACTGTCAATATTCATGGTATTTAAATGCAAAAGCATATAAGATACTTAAAAAAACAACAACAAAAAACCAAAGTAATAATGTATAAAAAAGTTAATAAAACTATTGGAAAAAAGCTCTAAAAATGTAACTACATTTGTCAGCCTCATCACACTGCGGAGGTCATGAGATACACACATTAGTGAGACGGTGCAACAGAATAATCTCTTCTGTGTTTCACAAAATCACATTTTAACTTCCCATCGATAGACCAAGGAACAACTGCTGCATCTCAGCCAGGACACTGTAAGTCTAATACTTAAGGAAGCAGCCCAACCGTTCAGAAACTGATCAAACAGTCTGCACCAAAACAAAACATTACTAATCTTTTTAAAACAACTGACACTTTGGATGTTTGCCAGCCTTCAGCTGAGAGAACCCGTGTGTGAGATAACCTTGATAGTGAACAGGACTGTAAACCACTTATCACCTGCTGTAAGAGCACCAAGCTGGAGGCTGGTACGCTGTCTCAGCTGTGGCACTGATAGTGAGTCAGTAAAACAAGACAAATCACAGACCTTGGAGGGTTTCAGCTATCTGGGTCTTATCTGCTGGGGAGGGGAGCCCAGAACCAAGACGGCATGTCCAGATTTGGGTCGGAGTACTGACTGTGTGGAGCTTCATGTGTCTCTGACTTTAAATCAGCTATAAGAAAGTTTTTCTTCTAAAGCAGACTTGATGTACAAACACACACTGTGTATGTCTGATGTCATCCAGATGATCTCAGTCCAAGTGACCTTGCTTAACAAAAACGTCCTCATTCCCAGGAAGACTGGAGTTGGTTCTCACCAGTATTAGACTGCAACACAGACACTCCCTGACCCTGATTCCTGAAATCAATCCCAGGCCGATTTGCTGAAAACTAAGAGGAGATACTATGAAAGCACCAGCAGGAGTAATAACACAGCTGAGAAGAGAGTTCTGGGATAGTAACGGTGCAAATAATAACTCCGCTTTGTGTATGTAATAAAAGTATAAAATGTTTACATTATCCATGACAACAGACTCAGACCCCTATGTTTCATTTAGTTGTTTTTTCCATTTTCTATTTGACTTAGATTAAAGCTGCAATGCACCCAAAGTATGAGCTCCCCCTTCAGTACAGCTCAGTTCATTGTATTCATGTTCGTTTGTTTAAACGTGTATATTAAATGGTAAATGGTCCGTACTTGTTTAGCGCTTTTACCCAAAGCAAATCTATTATACATCACATGCACCCATTCTCACACACATTCATGCACTGATGGCGGAAGCTGCCATGCAAGACGCTCACCATGACCCATCAGGAGCAACTAGGGGTTCGGTGTCTTGCCCAAGGACACCTCGACATGAACTCGCCTTGGTCACCGGTTGAACCGGCAACCCTAGGGTTACAAGACGACCGCTCTACCTTGCCGTATTTATGTAATTTTTCCTCATGTGCCTTTGGTTGTATATATCCTTAAATCTTCATTTTTAAGTAATATAAATAAAAGGGGTTAATATGTGTGGTCGGTGAACTAAAGTTATGTTTTGGAAACTGTAAAAACATCAGAAATATGATGTGTAAGATGTTTATGTCTCCATTATGGGAGATTTTTTAGTGTTTTTCCTTGACATATGTCGAAATAAATGATGTCCAATGTTATTGATGGCCAAATATACGCATATATACAAAAATAAAATTAGTTTTTTAAAAAAGGGTTTGATTCTTAGCAATTTAAATACTTTGAATTGCATCTAAAGAGGCGTTACCAAAATTGTGGAGGGGTGGAGTGATGTAAACAACAGGATGTGGGATGGGACAACAGTGGGTGTAATGTCCAGCAGGGCGGCAAGTCTTTACTCTCCACCCTCAGGCGAGGAAACCAACACACAAAGCCAAAATAAAAAAGTAGTCTGAAAGTTACAAATATCCACGACAAACCGTTTTTTAAACCTAAACACCCATTTCCTGTGTAGCACAGAGAAATTTGTGGCCTCATTTTAAAAAGGCATTGAAGTTCATGCAGAACCAAGACAGGAAATAAGAACAGGAAGAGCCGGGTTCACGGGGTGGAAAACATCTCCAGTCAAAGTTCAGAAAAATGACTCAGCTGTTATCTGGAATCTGCTCTGCTGATATTAAAAAACGTGTGTCAATCTGCATTGTGGAGGAAGCACACGCAAATCCACAAGATGGTAAAAACACATTTCCCTGCCCCCGCTCTCCTTCCCTCTTGGTTGCCTGGAGCTTCCAAAAAGTTCAACATTCAACCTCACCGCAACACACAAACACACACACTTTCCAGTCTTGCTTTGTCACACTGAGCGATCATTAAGAGCAACCCCACCAGATAATACTGATCATGGTTTCACCAGAGTTTTGGCCTGTGTTAACTGTAAGGAGGATCATAACCCACCAATAGTAAAGTAAACCTCTCAACAAGCCCTGTTGCCATATGCTGGACATACTAAAATTATTGAGATTGGACTGATGTATACCACTCCAGGCTACAATCACAACTGTAGATTCAGTAAACACTTAATTCTATCCAGTTACAAACACAATGTACCTTCAAAGACATTCTGTACAACAGCAGCGGATGCTACTGCAACAAAAACGGTCCCATTACATCCGCAAAGGTCCAGTAAAACCAGTCCAGTAAAATAATTTGAAGTCTATTATTCATAAAAATTCGTTTTAGGCTAAATTAGCAGGATTTTAAGGGGTCAAGGGAAAGAACTATTAACCCCTTTTCAAGCCAATAGTAATATATTTAATCAAGGCCGATGGATGCTAACACAGAGGTATTTTCATCAGACGTATTTATTACATTTTGTGGCTCGCCTTATTGCATTTTCATTTAGATTTACATGCGTGGTTAGAGGCTCAACAGCTCACGCAACATTTATATAAAATCATGCATAAGTAAAGACATAAACTATATATATATATCTATTAACTTGTTGACAGTATGTGTCATTTAACACCCACTGATACCACCGATCGCCATTTTTTTGTTCCATAGATCAAACCAAAAAGACTGGTGATAATTAGAGTATTTTCAGGTGCATTCAGGGAATTTTTTGCTTCTTTTCTGACAGAATCAGAGGGACTGTTTGCTCCCATTTCCTTATGATGTGCTAATCTGCATCAGCACTGGTATACTGGTATTTTGTCAGGACCCCAGCATTAGCTATTAACACCATTGTCAAACACTATCCAATGCAGTAGATTGTCCTTATTAAGCAGTTTTAAACCAACTACGCTCTTTTCTTAAACCAAGTCAAGTAGTTTCAGTGCCTCAAACTGATCAGAAGGAGAGTAAAGCTGAAGGTTATGAGTAGTAAACTGAAAAAAAAGAAAAAATAAGCTGTTGTAAGATGGTCTTAAACTGTGTTGTCATGCTTGTTGCTTCTGTGAGTTTACCACATTTCCCTCAAGCTGTCTTTTTAGGATCTTGTTGCTTATTCATTAATAAATAATTCAGAACGGGTGCAGAATTGTCTGCTAGTTTCTTTTGGATAGGTTGGAGCCTGGCTCTAAATGGGTTAAATGCAGAGAATAATTACTGTTTTAAAGATTGACGTCTTAAGGAAAAGGACAGAAAACAGTTGAAGTGACAGCTCAAACGTAATAAAGATAAATCAGACTGAACTTCCAGTCGGATGAGGCTGGGTATGTCGTTTGTGTCAAGCATAAGAACAGCTGTTTGTCGGACTCTTGCTTGTTAAAAACTGGGTCAATACAAGCACACACATGCATCTCTACACACTGACCATTACACTCTCACCTCACCGGCTGAACTCCCTCACCCCTTCTCTACTCAGAAAACCATTTTTTATTTTTTTTTTATCTACAATAACATCTAAGGATGCTTGATCCTAAAATGAGAAGCTTTGGGGATTAACTTGGAGCTAAATTCAACTTGAGATAAGTTTACCAATCATCTCTGAGGTGTTTATTTTGTGTTTGCAGGGCTGAATCTTTAGGCTAAAATCTGGGTCAGTAACTGTTCTGCTAAGCACCCTACAGTGAGCTTCTTAATCCTGATAAAAGGCCAACACTCAGGGAAACTTGTCTGGGCGTGTGATTGATCTGAATTCCTCCGTTAACAGCTCTGTCTGAGGTGGATGCTTGCTGAGCAGATGCATGCTTGAATATCAAGTAATACACACTGATGCACATTTACACACATGTTGAACTTTACATGGATGAAAAGGCTCGTTTGGGTCTCTTCCAATGGAAATTTTTGTGAAAGAAAGGGTGTTTTCTTTTGGTTAAGTCCAAGAATAGGTGCAAAGGTCAGCAGCACTTACAGAAATTTTGGTAACTTATATTTGGTCCCATATTTTAGTACTTAAACATGGACAACCTCTTTCTTCTTTGACGGAGCATGTATGCTAATCATTGCTTTCAGCTGCCCAGCCGAAACCACGATAGATCCGTGCAACAATACGTGAAAATGTTTCAGATTAAACCCCCCCCCCCTTTTTTTTAAAAGAAAAAAAAGTACTTAAAAGTTATAATTTTTGCCTTAGTTTCACATTTACATAAATTTATTTATCTAAATATTTGCTTTTTAAATATCTTTTCATTTTATTAATTTTATTTAAAGAAAATATAATAAACAAATATTATTACAAAATTATAAATGTATAAAATATTTTTTATGTTTTATTACCACCGCCAAGGAGGAGGTCATGCATTCAGCAGCGTTTGGTCTGTCTGTCCGTCAACATAACTCCTCTCAGGAAATCTCAGAAATCAAATAGGGAACAAGTGATTATATTTTGAGGGTGATCCGGATCACTGCCTGGATCCAGAAATCTTTCAAAGGATTTCTTTTATTATGGGGAGATTGGGAACATTTTGCCACTAGAACTTCTAACTCGATGTCCACAGTCATTGGCAAGAAATAAATTAAAATATTACAACGTCATGGCAGCGGTCTGAGTGCTTTTAGTTTAAATTGTTTTCACAAAAGTTATCAATTTTATATACTTTTAATGCATTAATAACTTTATATATATAAAATATATTTTATATTTAGTTAAAAACATATTTCTATTCTATATTTTTTATTTATATTCACATTTCTTTTTTTAAAAACACATTTTATACATTTACACATTAATTAATATTTCCTCACAGATATCTGAAGGTGGAAAAATCCAGTATTATGTAAGTTTTCAAGATCAGAAGTTTTTTTAAATGTACATATGTGTACGTTCCCACCACTTAGAAAAGACCAGCCTAAATAACTGTTTAAATGACAGGTAAAATGTTTGTATGTATCTTTATACTGTTTGTTACTGAGTAAATCCAAATGATCATATAAACTACTTGCTGTATTATTTGCCCCCTGAGATTTACTTTAGTTTAAAGCTTCCTACAAACCCAGAGCCAAGGAGTGGGCTGCTGTCCCCACCCTGAAGACTTCGCCACACCTGGCTGCCATAAATCAAGCCGAAATGAGGTCTTACCACAGTTACCTGTAGTAATTGCCTGTAGCATCAACATCTGTTGCAGGTTGACAAATGATAATAGTTAAAGATTTTTGTGTGTAAACCAAATGAAGGGGTTAAGCTGAGCCTACACACTTCCTGGTGAAAAGCAGATGGTGACTTTATTTCATTAGCAGGAAGAGAAATAAGTCGAAAGGAAGGTGTGCAGAGGCAAAACTCATCTAAACTTCAATACTTCAAACGTAAATTACTATAAAAAAATGTGGTGCATTTAACTCGACCCCAAAAAAACTGGAGCAATGTCAAACAATTCACTCATTTCTGCTTAAATTCTGCAAAAGCATGTGTCTTTGTGTTGGAGTATTTCTTTTAGATTACAAATTTGCTGTGTCTTTGTGAAATCTAAGCAATATTCCCAAAACAAAACTCACATTTAAAGAGAATCTGTGGGAGAAACATGATGGAGATATTTTGACACAGGAAGAAGAGTCTGAAGCAAGGAGCCTGAGCCTGAAGAAGTTTCTGGCATTTTGGACAGGAGCTGACTCGCCCCAGCTCACCCTATGGGAGTCCAAGTGTGACTGCAACAGACTCTGAATGTGAGGAATTTGTAGCCTATTTTATGACTAAAATAGAAAACATTAGATCTGTTTTTAATAACCCTCCCTCTATAAATTTTAATAACGCTGTACCAGGATTGAGGAAAGCACTGGACAGTTTTGTCCTGGTTGGTGCTGACAAGAATGATGAAGTTATTTCCCAGGAAACTACAACTTCTCTTTTAGATCCCATCCCCACACCTCTTTTTAAGTGAGTTTGCACCTTGTTGGACGGGGATATTTTTAGCATTGTGAATTACTCTCTTCAGACTAGTGTCTTCCTGGCTGCATGTAAAACTGCTATGGTTAGGCCCACTCTGAAGTTACAGACCTGTATCCCATTTACCATTTGTAAGCAAAATTTAAGAAAAGCTTGTTTTTAACCAAATAAATGATTTTATGAAAGACCATAGTATCTTTGAGGACTACCAGTCCAGGTTCAGAGTGAAACACAGTAAAGTGACAGCACTCGTCAAAGTCATAAATGACAGCACCAACCTGAACAGGAAAAACCTATCAGTTCTTGTCCTGCTTGACCTCTGTGCTGCCCCCAATAACGTGGAACATGCCATACCTTTAGACACCAGAACCGAGCTGGCCTCTCTGGTACTGTTTTAAACTGGTTCAGGTCTTATCTCACAGACAGAGAGAATTTTCTAGAATCCATAGGATCCACTGGATTTTTTTTATTAACACCAATGAATCGAATCCCAGGAAATAAAAGTTGAGGTAATTGATCCTAAATTAATCCCCAAGGCTCAATTTTAGGTCCAGTTCTTTTTAACCTTTACATGCTGCCCTTGGGGACGTCATCAGCAAACACGGCATTAACTTTCATAGCTATGCTGATGATACACAGCTTTATATTGCCGTGTCTCCTGGTAATACTCGGCCTGCTGATAACTTTTTAACTGTATTGTAGATATTAAGACATAAATGTCAAATATATTTCTTCAGCTCAACCAGGACAAATTAGAGGACCAGAAAGAGAGCTCATATTACCCTGATTTTAAAATCTTAGCATTGGCTTCCTGTGTGTGTTGATTTTAAAATACTTTTTTATAAGTTTTTAAAGCTCTTTAGAATTTATTTAACTTGCTTTTGGTTTATGTATCTGCCAGAGCCCTCAGGTCATTGGGGGCTGATCTCTTATTTATTCCCAGGGTGGGGACAAAAACATATGGAGTTTTTTTTTTTTGTTTTTATTGTCTTTACCTTTAAAACAGCCTCCCAGATGACCAGAGAGCAGCTGGAAATGTTAATATTTTTAAAAGTAACTTAAGATGTACCTTTTCAGTAAAGAGTTTATTTGAATTTCTTTTTTTCACCAGTTTACTTAGTATTTACTTTTTCAACACATTCAGACTTTTTACTTTTTTAATAAATTAGTTTTGAAGAGCCTTTTATTCCATTTTTAATGTTCTTTTATACCATATTTACATTCTATTCTTCTAGTGTCTTAGTATTTTATCTTATTTTATTTTACTTATATTATTTTCATCTTTATTTTATTTCTTTTTATCTATTTTATTTCATTTAAATGCTTTGGTCAGTTTAACATCTGTTATTTAAATTCCAGTGTTTTTTCCCCCCCAATGTGATTGGTAAGGGTTAGGACAGCGCTGGTCAAGGACATTACTTTATGTATATGTATATGTATATGTATATGTGCGTGGTTGTGTGAATGTGTAGGTGTATGTCATGGATAGGTGTGTGGGCGTGACTTAATTTTCTTTTCTTTTTTGTGGTCTGGGGGACTCTGTTGATGTTGTTTTTAATGTAAAGCACTTTGTAAGACAATTTCAGACAAAGTTAAGACAAAGTGCTTTATAAATAATGATGGATGGATGGATGGATGGAGAAAGGCTAACTGCACAGCGGATAGAGAGATACTGCTCTTGCACTGGTCTAGGTTTAACACTCTGAGCCAAAGGAAGGTAATGAGCAACAAAAACACATCAAAGCTGAGTGTTTCAGGCAACTCATCTTGCGCAGTAAGCATTTTACAGGCTTTACACACTTTGATGTTAAATACCTGAAATACTGGAGCTCAAGCAGGAAGCGCCGAGTCTATTGAAATTCAGTTCATTCTACAAGATGGAGTAAATCTCGTAATGCAGCTCAGAAAGCAGTGGAGAAGAATAAAAAGAGAGATAGAAATAGTGCTTAGTTGGATGCATTTAAACAAGCTGCAGCTATGTAAAAGGGCTTCAACGCTTATTAAAATGCTGAGTGTACACACGAATCAAACCCACACGCTCCAAACTCCAAATAAACCTTTGAAACTTGTTAGTACAGTAGCAAAATGGGCTGCAGCTACAACCAGAAAAAGTGGGAAAGACAGAAATACAGACAGAGGGGTAAATTTAGCTTTGCCTCAAAGAATGAAGACTCCTCTAGATTTCCCATAATGATCCCTCGTTGCACTGATTACTACCTTCGCTTTGCTGGCAAACGGCCGCCTGCCTGAAGCAAACTGAAGTCTGAGTCGGCTTTCGAAGTTGAGAGAAAAGTTGCATCAGATTTGACAGAAAGACAAATGTGTCCCTGGTGTCCATGTGTGCACCATCTGCTACTCCCGAAAGCCACATAAACAGTCAATTTAAAGCTGACTTAATAATTATTAATAATAATTGAAAATAATTTAATATCAATAAGAGGTATTGATACTAAATTGATTTTAACTTTTCATTTAAGGCCTTTACACACCTCCTCCGAACATTTCGTCAGACTAATTCGTACGGCAATTTTTTTTATCGAATCAATGAGAAGTCATTGGAACCCTCACATCAGTGACGAATTTCCATTTAGCGATTTTGCAAGATTTATTTTTTCGGACTGTTGCGAGCTATGGAAGTGTCACTTCTCGCTGCTGCTTCTTTCAAACTTTGTATCACCGTGACCGAGCGTCTTACTACATTTGTCTCACAACACTTGTGTTTGTTCGACAAGCGAGACAAGAATTACCACGACAATGATCAACGAGCTGAATTATGAAGATCCGAAAGTCGGTCCTGAAGCGGTCGTGGTACAGCTTCAGCTCCTGGACTAAAACAATTAAACTCCCCAAGCTCCCCTCTCTTCTCAAGGATAGGATGTACCCGGTGCGCTCTTCTTTTTTTGGGCAGCATCAGCACAATATCGCCGTTGCCTGATGTGCAGGCTGTGTTTGTTTTTCCCACTTTCCGAATATGTTTTAGAATCTTCATAATTTATTCACAATATCGTATCGCACTCGGTGTGTTTAGACAAAAACTTAAAAATTTCTCCTCCGAATTATTTGTAATATCGTGTCGTTTATTAGCAACAATCCCGTGTGTAATGGCCTTTAGGAGACTTTTGAAGGAAGAATTGAACACCAGTTCTGCACTCCAGCCTTGTGCCATTTCCAGAAGGGTCTCCAGAAAGCAAAGATCTGAATCAGTCACATGAGACATTGGAAGAAACTTTATCCTTCAATCTCCATGGTGCAAATCCTGCGTAAGCTGCTGGAGAAGCGGCATCACAGTAGCAGAGAGAAAGAAATTAGGCTAGTTCTGTCTGCCTGCAGTGGCGGGAAAGTCTTGAAAACACTTGTATTGAAGGTGTATGGTATTGAAGTCTGAGTACATTATAATGCAGGTACAGTAAAGTCATACATTCTAATAGCAATCAGCAATGTATTTAGAACTTTGTAACAATGTTTTTTAGATGCACATGTTATGGGCTTAATACGTCGCTCCTTCTCCATTCATTTCCTATAGAACTTGTGCCATGAGCCTAAAATCGATGCCCTCCTCCAGCCAAGCGACAGGCGACATTCGTGCATGTGAAATGTTGCGCTTGTTTGTGCACATGGGGGCACAAGAAAATAGAAAAATGTAAAATTTTTGTTGTTGCATGGCACCACAACCAACCAGCGAGGGGTTTCACTGACCAATGAGCTGAGTGCAGGCAATACAGTGCAGTCTGCAAACACTTTCAACATGGAAGAACAGATCATTTTAGCTGTGTTTGACTTCACCACACTTAACGATACTTCACACAAAGATTATAGATGTTAATAAAAAGTCAGCTGCGTGGCACCAGGGTAAATTTGTCCAAACATAGGTCCTGGATTTATCTTGATCAGCCTTGAGGTCAATCATCAAAGAATTCCCATGCTGTTTCCTTGTTTGTAAAATAGGATAAACCCAGTGTTGTCTTTTTCTTTTGTACAGTAGAGTCAACAGCAAGATTTCGGTCAATTCGAGCAAAATCTTCTGACTCTTCATCCTTAATGCCTTGCTTTGAAAATGTCAAAATTCCCTCCATTATCATAACCAATCAAATTTCATGTAGAAAAACTATCCGAGAGCAGAACACTGTCGCCTTTTCTGCTATTTGTCACTTCGCATGTGTTTGGTTTCACCAGGGTGGCAATGAGTTTCACCTGTCGCTGGTCGTCCCCGTGTGTCGAGCCCATTAGTTTGCATCAAATGTGAAGATGTGTAGACCTTGGTAAAAGTGTTTCAGCATTATAGTTTTGTTTTGTAAATGTAAATATGGTTTCTTTGATGTAAATATGCATCTCGAGAATGTAAAAGTGTTTCATATTGTTTTGCACTTCCCTGCCAGCGTAGGGAAATCACCATCAGCAGCAGGCTTCTTCACCCGCGGTGCATGACGGAAAGATACAGCAGGTTCTTCCTCCCCTCCGCTGCTTCCAGCAGAACTGATCATCCACCCACCCACAACAAAGCTCATTATTGTCCAATATCTGCTCATAATAAGCCCTAGGAATTTTCCTTTATTCAACTCACTACTGTACACATTCATATTTATATTATACCTATTTATAACAATCACACTGCCACTTTGCATTGTCTTTTTTTTTCCGGTTCTGTTTACTGTGTATACCATATAACGCTGTCTGCAACACTAAATTCATCCAATGAGGAATGAATAAAGGTCTATCTAATCTAATGTGTTAAAGAGAAATTACCGGACAAATTAAAAACATGACAGTTTGTTTGTTGGTTTGTTGAAGTGGATGTGGAGTTATGATGTAGTTGATGCTGCAGATTTATATTTTCCAGTAAAAAACAGAAGATGTGGAGTTTTCTGTTCCATTAAAAAGAAAAGAGCCATATCTGTTGTGATTGGTCAGCTACTTTTACCATCATACCCAGATCATGGAAATGCTCCCATGCATATTGGAAAGTGCTTCGATGAACAAAAACTTACTACATATCTCCAGGCAAAGTAATTAGCATTAAATTATTTTCTAGAAATAGAAAAAAATTGTTTGAATATCTGAAAAATTAAATTGAACAGTTTGTAAATCATTAACCAGCTGGGGGCATGGGCCAGTTATGTAAGCAATTTAAGTTTTTGTTTAATTTTTTGAGACTTTGGACTCATTTATAATCACATAACATACGTAAATAGGTGCATATGTGTCCGCTGTCACTGCCCACATATTCCCCATGCGTGCTTTAGTTTCAATACAGACATAAAGCAAACATGGCGACGGTATAGAACATGATAACGCACATTCTCAGAAACAGACATAAAAAGAAGCAGCGTAGTAGGTAACGGTGGTCTGTGCAGCTATTAAGTGCATCACGAGATGTATTTAAAAGTTCTGCTTGGCGGATGTGTTGTCCCAAACCAGGGCCACGAGATCAGAGTTCTCGCTTCTCACGGAGCGTGCAACATGCTCAAGACTCTCCTGGCAATGACAAACTATCCAGAATGAACATTCAGCTAATCATATTTCATTACACTAACACGCTTCAAGGGATGCCTATTTTTATAATAACTGAATAAATAAATCTGCTTTTTTTTCCAAACCCCCATTTAAAAGAAATATTTTAGAGTAAAATAAATTAAAAAACTAATTTACAAAAAAAAAATGTATTACATTTTTAACCTCTTTAGATGTGAAAATTTGCTCTTTTCTTTGCCACTAATGACAGTAAACGAACTTAAACAGAAATGAATAAATGATCTTGTCGATAAAAACTTCCTCACAGATTCATTAGATTTATGACAAAAAGCCTCTCCAGCCTGTTAACTGCATTGGATCCTCCAATAACTGAAGCGTTTCATGTCTGAATAAAGCCTTTATTTCACTTCATAGAAACCCTTTATGTTTATTACTGCTGTGAAATTGTCACAGTTGACTCTTGACACAACTTGAGGATCCAGTACCACACCTGCATTAATAACCCTGTCATCTTCATCATCATACACAGGTGTGTCATCATACACAGGCTAAACACACCGGGTGATCCGGTTGAAACCTGCAAATCAAAGGAATAAAAGAGAAAAAAATCACATTCACCTTTAACTTGAACTAAAAATAGACCAGTTGTAAAGTTATTTAAAAATTTTAATATGGCTGCTCAGAAAGTGTGCGCACCCTTGACGATCGCCTCGACCCACACACTGACACTCATGTTACAGACAAACAAACTGCCCATTCAGGCGGAGACAGCACGAGGTCACCCGCGAGCAGGATGCCCTGCCCTGATGGAGAACAGGCTCTGCACTGTGAGCACATGGAGCAAGCTGTTTACACTCAGAGTGTGTGCTGAGCAGTCAAAGCCAGAGGAGCAGCACAGATCAGAAAAAAGCGCTGGAATTCAGCAGGGGTGAAAGATAGCTGTGAGCTTTTCTCCGCTGGTACGCTGTGTGTTATGTAAGCACACATATCGGAGAGCCCTGGAGCGAGCTCTGAATAATTACACTCCTTCTCTGCATCTTAAACCTTCCAGGTATGCAGGTGCAGCGGGTTCAACGAGCTCAGCACCACGCCCGTGTTTGATCTAACGCGCACATTGAAATTTAAATTAAAGGTCTCCTTTCCCTTCTTTTCTTGACATAATTTTCACAGATATGTGATGCTCTTTCTTTGTATTTGGCCCAAACTAATTATTTAAAAACTATTTTAGCTCCAAACAGTTGAAGCAATTTCCCCTTTATTTTGGTCTTATTTCAGCCTTTTGTTTTTATCCTTCTTGATATGGGTTATTTGCGACTGTATACTAACTTTTTATTTAATTCAGTTCATTTGCATGAATTTGAAGTAATCTTAAGTTTTTGGGGGTCTTTTTCGGAAAATCTTAATACTCTTTACATTCATTTGGCTGAATGAAAAAGTTTTCCATCACCTCGCTGTCATCCTGTAGCTCTCTGTAGTCATTGTTCTACATCTTTGTAATCATTTTAATCTCTTTTAGTGTATCTTACTCTTGTTTTTTGTGTATTTCAGTCTTTTAAATTGTTTTTACTTTAGTCATTTCTTCTAGTCATATGTGTTTTCAGCCTTTTTAATTTCTTTACTGTATTCTACCTTTCTAATTTCTTTATTGTATATTAATTTGTTCATTTCTTTTAGTGCATATAAATCCCTTACATTCCCCTAACTTTCATGTAAAACATATTTGTGTGGATAAATGACTTGTTGTAGACCAATTATTTTACTAGAGTACTTTTACTGGACCCCTTGCGTACCACGGAAGTACGTCTGCAATGCTCGAACATTTAAAGAGGAGGCACGTCGGACTTACATAACCTCACACAAGATTTCAAAGCTGGAAGTGAAATAAGAGCCATTTAATAATTATGAGGTACATAATCCGACTGGTCGAGTAGTCGTTTTAATAGTCGGTGACTAGTCGACTGACAGAATAGTCATTAGTTGCAGCCCTAATTAGTGTATTTCGTTTTTATTTATTTATTAGTATATTGATCAGGGACAATGCAAGGAGACAGAGGACATATAGAACCATTGATTTTTTATATACGTATAGAGTATTTAGTTTTTACACTAATTTGCAACTCTTGCCCCTGGTTGGGCTTTTTAAGTAAAAAGAAAGGAAGAACGGAGGAATAAACAAAAAACTATATATAGTACAATACCATTGTCTCTCAAGTCTTTAATTTTTTTGGGAGTGCAGACTTCTGGCTGTGTGAGGAATGTCTTTATGGCTTGTATGTGTTCAACAATTATATTTGATATGAACAGCAGATTGGCAACCATGTGTTTTATAATGTTCTGTATAAATAAAGTGGATTGGATCGTTTTTCTGGACTTTGGTGGATGCATATCAGGCTTCTTAAAGTCTCCTTGCGCCACATGGGTTGGCTCAAGTCCCTTGTTCACTAAAGACGGTACCTTACACCTGCTGACTCTTAATTTTGCCTCTATTCAAGATTTTTTTGGGTGGTTGGGCAACTCCCAAAGTGTGAAATGAAAAAACACCGCACTGAACTCCTGCTGAAACTTGCACCACTCTTATTTTCTACGGAAAGAAGTCATTTAGAAATCTAATACGAAGGCACGCATTGCAAATCCTGAAGGACAGACTGTAAAACACAGTTTAAGTGCAAACTGCAGATTTAAAAATGGCTTGTGATGTTCTCAGCTGACAGTAATAAGTCTCTGTAGGATATAATTGTTACGCTTTCTCTAACTCAGCCAATAACATGCAGGGAAAAAAGGATAAACAACATCTAAACATGTCAAACCATCTGACATTAGCATGTGAGAAAGGGCAAGATTAGATAAATGACATAACAATTAACTTCATTAAGAAAAAGTCAATGAGTTGACATGATCTCACATGACCATTCTGGGTCAACAAATAATATTAAATATTACCTAATTATCTAAAAAGGCAATAGATTAGCTTTTAATTATGTGTAAGTGTGCTTATCATGGCTGCCTTACGTAGTATGTGTTTGTTCAAAGTATGTGTGCACATGAGCAGAAATTAACACTACACATTCGCAAGTTGCAATATGAAAGTAACCACTAGGGACAGCAGCGAGACTAATTTTACTGGATATAAGGTAAAACGACCAAAATCTGTAAAAATGATGGTCCTAAATGGAAGACACAGCAAGCTTGTTTTAGGAGACTAGCGTACCATCTACGATATAGCTGCCGTCTTTTTTTCCTGTTTTGATTTCAAAATTAACCACATCTATGTTGAAACATTTAGGCTGTGTTCAAATGTGCACCCTACTCCCTACATGGTGCCCTATGTAGGGCTCACCCCATTTTGTAGGGGTGTCCTCATTGTCCAGAGAGAAAAAGTAGGGCACTCAAAATTACCCACAATGCATCTTGAAAAGTAGTGAGCGTCGATGGTCACTAGACGGGTCAATAAAGACCACAATGCATTGCGGGCAGAAGCTCAACATGGCCCAAGGAGGCGAAAAACATTTTCTATTGAATAGATATGCAACAAATAATCAAATACAACATAATGAATAAAAATATTTACACAAAACTTTGGATTGGATTAGGAATGACATCTTGACGCGGGTTGTGGTTGCCGTGGTGACGGCGTGTAGTCACATGGTCTGCGGCGAGGGAAAAATTAAGCAGATTTGTGTCCGAATCGCCATAAAAATGAGTGCAATATGTAGTGTGCTATATAATGCAGCCCTATGTAGTGAACGAGGGGTTAGGGAGTAGGGTGGACATTCGGACGCAGCCTTAGCGTTTTATTTACACCCTACAAATTTGACCACCCTTATCTAGTCTGAATTATCTAATGCGCCCCCTAGTGGAATCTCCCTCTAACAATCGCAGCACACAAGCAAAGACACGAACAATTACCGGTTGCACAAACACAAGGTTAAAACGTAGGACCAAATCATCTCAGAAGTTATGCTCCTAAGTATTTTGTACAGTAAACCAAAACAAAGAGAAGATGGTTTATTGGCTTCGCTCAAAGCAGATGTTGTTCTCTACAATAGCAACTCTGCAGAGATTAAAGAAGAAATCTCGCCTGCATGCTGGAAAACCTGAGAAACCTGATTATTAGAAATACTTTTGCAGGGCAGAGATTGGGAGGGTGTAGAAGAGACGAAAGGGAGAAGCAGTTTGACGGTCCCAAGCCTGCTGCCGATGGTTCAGGTTTACGCCGCTGTGAGGAATCCTGTGAATGAAAGCCCCTCCAGCAGGAGACAGCGAGAACGAGTCAACCCACGACACAGGAGAACAAAGAATCTCTGTCTCAAATTGCTCGAGATTCAAACACTACGGTCTTGTTGGTTTTCACATTCATGTACCACACACACACACACACACACACACACTATTAATGGTTTACTATATAAAGAATATCTATACATTATGCTTCTAAACACAACCTGGCCTTTCAGTATTGATGCAATGGATTTATACGTGACTATCTGAAGAACCGAAGGACAATTTTAATATAAAGAAACAAAGAACAAAGTAAAAAGGCCTTTTTAAAATTAACATACACTGTGATGAATTTGTAACCTTGATTCTGTTTCTGAATCATTATATCTGGTTTCTGGAAAAGTTTGCTTGATGTTTGCCTTCCAATGTGGAACACTGGACGCTAATCTGTAAAAAAAAATCTAAATAATCCAAATAAAATATTCTTAAAGCTTGGAAGGAAAGGGCAACATGTAGGGGCTACAGTTTGCATTTTATCCATTATCCATTTATGCTCAGCACAGAAGACAGATATACAGACAGATTGACAGTTTCGTCCGTCTTCTGCACTGGTTGCACTCGTAATTTGGTCCATTTTTAGGGAGCTTAGCTATCAGTCGCTTGACGCAGAAGACGGAGCAATACCACTAGAAATCACGGGGGCGGTGCTGAGCAAAATAGCTCACATTTGACCAGGGAAAGAAACAAACCAGAGAAGAAGAGAATCAGGAAGGGAACAAAAAGCAGAAGAAGAATGAAGATGAGCACAACAACTGTAAAAACATGCATGAAAGTATGAGGACTGCGACGTATGACAACGTCTGAAACGGACATTGCTATTTACGCACGTAAGGTAGAATAAAGCCGTTTCCACATGGATGAAATGTCCAAAATTATTAAAAACTTTACTGGATACACCTCAACTTAAGTTTAGACACTTGACTGTATGTGGACATGGCTTTAAAAAGAACCTATAATACTTTCCATCCATCCATCATCAAAATTGTACAATGCCTTATGCAATCATTAAAGATGGATAAAGTTTCCAATGAAAGCAAGTAAACGTGAAAAAAAACCAAATAATTAACAATAAATTTACAAAGACTTCTTAAGGTTCTTGTAACTCTCATGACAAGTCAACATGAGTTAATTTCTTAATGATTTCTTAACATGATCAAAAGGTACTGTAAGAACATGTAAATGAAGTTCTTGCAATATAGTTTACCTGCACCGATTACTACTTTCTGAAGTTAGCCAATTTTTTAGTGACCAACCCAAACAAAACAATCACTCATAGGAATAAAAATGATGTGCTACACCCCCCCCCCCCCCTCTTTTTTTTTCTTTTTTTAAAATATATTACTCCAAAGGAGCCAGATTTTTTTATTATCAAGTTGAAAAGTGGACTTGAGCAATAGTCCTCCAGGCTTTTTAAAAAGTTTTTCCTTGGACAGAGGCTGCATTTCTCTTATTTTCAGTCCTTCTCCTCAGCCTTTAACTGGAATGTGTTTTTGTTTGTTTGGCCATTTAACGCAGACCTATAAATCCATCCATCCATTTTCTGCCACTTATCCGGAGTCGGGTCGCGGGGGCAGCTGCCTAAGCAGGAAAACCCAGACTACCCACATTCACCAGCTCATCCGGGGGGATCCAAAGGGGTTCCCAGGCCAGCCGAGAGATGTCGTCTGTCCAGTGTGTCCTGGGTCTTCCCTGGGGCCTCTTTCCGGTGTTACGTGACCGGAACACCTCACCAGGGAGGCGTCCAGGAGGCATCCTGCCCCGAGCCACCTCATCTGGCTCCTCTCGATGCAGAGGAGCAGCGACTCTACTCTGAGTCCCTCCCGGATCACCGAGCTTCTCACCCTATCTCTAAGGGAGAGCCCGGCCACCCTGCGGAGAAAACTCATTTTGGCCGCTTGTATTTGCGATCTGGTTCTTTCCGTCACTACCCACAGCTCGTGACCATAGGTGAGGGTAGGACCTATGAATCATTCCAGCATAAAAAAGACTCCTGACTCTAGAGATGTACCTGCTAAGTTGTCTGTTATGCTGTGTCTACACATGACAGAAAACATAATTGCAAATAATCACAATTTGTTCCCTTTTTTTTTTTTTTTTAATTGTATCTTTGAAAAATGCCAAAGAAAGGAAGCAAACATGGTTTGAATGCATGCACAAATAAGGTGATTCCCAAAGAGCTATTAGCTGGAAATGTCTGCAGTATTTGCTGAAAAGAACAGAGTAAATTGGACACGTAGAGGATAGAAGATAAACATGTGCTGCGCTTATTTCCTGTTTTCTTAGACATACATAAAGAAAACAGAGGTGGCTCACTACTTTTACAAAGTTCTTCCTATTTGTATGATTTTAAAAGCTAAATATTCTAGTCCAGCCTCACTAAATCTGAGGACAGAAGCCAAATTTAGGTAGTGAAATATATTCCCTAGAGTCCATCCATATGAAAACTCAAGTGACCAATTTGATCTTTTTCTTATGAGGAATCCCTAATTTGCACATTCAGCGGTTCCAGTTCTACATGCTGAGTCTTGTTTAAGTTCTTTTCATTAATTTAAGTTTATAATCACACTGTATTTGGTCTTCGCTCACTCCTGATTAAAGTTTCTTTAGCTGCTATTCTTTCCATGCATGTGAGGAATAATCTCATAGTATACCTGTTCTGTGTACCTCTTCATTGAGAAAAAAAGCCGAACACTGAGCCATTGTCCTAATCTTACAGTATCTAGCTGCTTATTCACAGCAGCTGGGATTCAACAGGGAATGAAGCCTCAAGTCTTTATTAAAGCAGCAGCATTAACAGCATGAACGCTTTAGAAACTGTTTTAAAACTAGTTTTTAACTGCAGGACTCTGTGTGTGCCTGGTACAGAGACAAATCTGTTCTCACGGCCACAATATGGAGGCAAATAGCAAATTCTCATAAGGTAAAGTTTTAATTACAGCATGAAGATGCAGTGTAAGTGTGAAGTAAGTCTGGAGAAAAAGAGAATGAGTGTGTCCTCAGACCTGATGGAAACACTCATTTGGCCTCTGTGGTGTCTGATTTCTGTTCGCGAGCCAGCTGTTTTTTTCATTATGTGAACCCAGTTGCTCTACTCATCATTTCCACACACAAGTATGCACACACTTCCCACACACATGGGTCTCCCTCTCTCCATCCCTCACACTTCCCTCTTGGCCCAGAGCATTACCAAGGCAGGCAAAAGGCTGGAAGACCCACTTCAAGTTACATAACTGAAGACCTTTAAATTCAGGTTCATGTTACTGACAGGAGTCACTGCATGTGTGGGACCTAATTCTTCTGCAGTCTACTTTTATTCTATTAAGTCTATGCGCAGATAGATGTAAGGACATATGCTATAGTGTGCATGCATAAAAGAAACTAACATGTGTCGTGGTATACCATAGGTTAAGAAGCAGTTATTTACTTTGCTGCATGTTATTAAACACTTAAAGTGTACTTAAACCTCATTGTGGTGCTTTTTAAATACAAAAAATAAAAATTATTTACAGAAACAAGGTGATTAAATCATGTCAGACTAAATTTGTCCAATTATTTTTATTTTAAGCCCTGAGCCGTGTGCAATCTATATTTCTTCATTATCCAAACCTGCCTTCTTGGAATTATGTTTACATTCTACTTATATATTTCAGAATAAAGGCATGCCATGCAAATAACATTAGTGTTATTTCTAGAGGATATATTTCTACAATGGCCATTTATTTCAGGTTAAAGATACATAACTGCATGTGCAACTTTTCTGCAGACACACATATATATAAATTATTTATTTATTTTAATGAAGTAGGAAGAGGGCGACAAAACAGAAGAAAAGAGAAACTTCTAGAGGACACATCTGCAGCATCCTGGATCCCAAGGTCTGAATGGATAACAGGGTAAGACACTTCCCTTCCCCCCTCAGTGCCCATTAAATCCTCATCCTAGTGAGATAAAGGTGATCATTGCGATCAGAGGCTATAGCCAATCACCAGGCCCAGATAGATCACTCATATGTCTCTTTTTACCCCCCACGTCCATAATCGATAACTTACATTGGTGTAAAGGACACAGTCGACCTCCCCGGCCTCGGACAGCTCGCTGAGGTTTCTGTCCCAGTGTAGAAACGGTTCACTGCTGTCCAGAATCTCCATGATTTCCTCCACAGGGACTTTCTGGCCTGTTTGCTCTTGTATTTGTTTTAAACCTCCAGGAGAGAAGCGCAGCAGGGGTTTTGTTGCTATGCAGTCACCGCAAACTCCGGCTCCAGCTCCGCTTGAAAAAAAAAAAGTTTCTAACAAGTTGCGAGAATGAAAGGAGAGAAATTCAGGAAACAGAAACACGTCCAGCTGGTTCAGAGAAAGGAGGATAAACGCTTTAGAGGTTTGCAACGGTCAGATTCAGGCTGGCAAATAATGTTGTTGTTGTATATTATCATCCCCTATCTGGTTCAGGGTCCAGACAGTTTTCCGCTGCCTCTTTTTCTTTTTATTTCCTCCTCCTCCTCACGGCCCAGACACCCAGGAATGTGTGGGCGGAGTCACGGAGACGCGAGGAGAAGCGTCAAAAATTAAGAAGTGTTCAAATTAATCGCTTTAAGCGTTATTATGCAGTGAAATAAGTTAAAAACGTTTAAATAATGTAAACGTATCATATAGGATGCTATGAATAATCTTTGGTTTAAAGTAAGGTACATTAGTATAGCGAAACTTCCGGTCAAAACTGTCAAAGTAAAACGTATTAAAGCTTTAATACGTTTTGGTTTTGAAGTTTTAAATGATAACTAAAGACAATGCAAGAGAAATATTTTTGTTACATATGGTATCCAAAATCAGAGGTATTTCAAACAATAATATTGTAGATTTTAAACAACACAAATAATATAAGAAAAAATTACTTTAAAATAAAATAGACTTTGTTTTTAGAAAGATGGAAAACTGAATTAAAAATGCAATGTGTCAAGAGAACTTTAAAAGAAGTATATGTGCTTCAATATCAGGTGTAACATTATGGAACAGTTTAACACATAATTAAAAAAGGTTGTTTTTTTTACCAGAGGCTGAAGAATGCAAATATTAAATAAATAAAAGCCTGAAGAACAGCAGTTTGATCTAGGACAGCAAGTACAGTGTTTAAAGCCAAATTTATTGTGGTCTTTTGGTTTTTTTATGTTGTTTTTTCTGTTTGTTTAGTTTTTGGTTGTTTGTTTAGGCTGCTTTTTCTATTAGTTTATTTTGTTTTTTTAGGAGGGGACTCTAATAAATGTAATTGTATTGAGAAATAGAGTTGGTGTATTTTAGTTTGTACTTCTGCCTACTCCTTTTGAGACGTGAGAAAGAAACGTGGTGTTAATATAGTAAATGACAGAACATGTTTAAAAATTACCCCGCCACCTATTTATCTATCCATCTAATAATAAAATTAGGTTAATTTTTCTCATTTAATTCTGAGTTAGCCTCTTAAATTAAATTCCATAATGTCATTGCATATTAAGTATCAGTAACAGAAAATTAAGAAAGATAATTTACGTTTTATTTTTAATTCAAACCCATTCAGTTCCGGTCTAATGGACGTTTGAATATCTACTTTGACTGAACTGAATCCACAGGTTTCCACCAGCTTAAAGCCCCGCCCATAGACGTATCAGTATTTAAAGCCCGTTTGATCGCCCAGCTCCGCCCTTCGTCGTTGACTGACAACCAACAAAACCAATCAGGAAAGACTTGTTGAATTTCTGCATCCAATCTCTTTAGGCCAAGACTACCTTCCTTTTAAACCAGCCCCTGTCAGAGAAACAAACCATCGAGTTAGACTACATTTTAGTTAAGAGTAATATAAGTAAATCAAGTAAATTACATACCTATATATACTCACTCTGCAAATACTTCCTGTTACCAATACCTATTTGAAATTTTAAAATGATCTTAAAACTATACACTTTTCTGTAATTTTGCTGGTACTGTTATATCTAAATAAACCACGGGGAAGGTAAATTATAACATTTTCTTGAGAAATAAAAGACAGAGATCATAGTATTTATACTAAAAAAACTCTTTGACCTGTTAACGAAAAAAACAACAGCAGTGATGATAATCATTCGGTCCAGGAAGGAAATGAATCGCAGATAAATGTGATAATTTACAGGAGTGACAAGGCAGAAAACGGGTAAATTAAACAAAATGCTGCAACGATGAAGACTTTAATAGCGTTTCCTCTAAATTTGGGGCTTTTTCTTTCAAGCCTTTCAGTCAGCAGCACTTTTCTCTTCAGCCGAACCTTCAATTAAGACCCATCTGTATGTGTGAAATACAGGACAGAAGGTCGACATTTGGCATCAGGTCAAACACCATAGATGACAGGAGCTTAAAATACTTTCACATGTGAAAATGTCACAAATTCTGATTTTCTATAAGAACAGACTCATAAATCTTGAGGTCAAAAGGACCAGAGTAGCTGTCACATGCTACTTTTAGTATATTTTATTTGTTATTTCTGCCTTTTTGATGCAGACTGTGTGTTCATTTACAACGTGTAGCCCGTTGACTGCAACACCAAAAGTTAATCTGGTGATTTGCATGTGTTCATCCTTCCTCAGATTAATCATCTTTCTGAACTTTCCTGATTGTTAAATACAACAAATTACAATTAAGATAAACAGGCCTGTTTTCTGCATTTGTTTTTAAATATAATCCAATAAGTTGTTGAAGGCTTTATTAAACTTCAGACAAAGATTGTCGTTACTCAGACACTTAATCCTTTCATTTATCTTGGCAGGAGCCATTTAAAAAATACCAAATTTGCCCTAATTTAACAGTTTTATACCTTCAACTTTGTGGGGTAAATAGGTTAAATGGCACAACAGAAGTTATAATAACTCTGAAGCGAGCTTTTCAAATACAGTCTCGTAGCATTTAAGAAACATTTAGATGTAAGTTGGCGGGATTAATGAACATTTTAGTTGCAATTCTTTCTTGCAATATATTTTTTCAACAAATGAAACCTAAATACACAGAAGAACTTGTGCATATCTGTAACTGCTATTTAAACTTAAAGTGATCAAAGTATTTTTTTATTAAAGAGGGAAGTTTCTTTCTGCTCCCCTTTAAGCATGAAAGTCTTCATTTGCACCAGCGGGGGGCGCGACAATCCAGTTCTTTACTTTGGTGTCCTCAAGTCTCACTTTTGTATAAACAAGAAGCTACAAAAAGAAGTTGTGATGTTGGGTGGAGAGAAAGAGGAAAGTCCTTCATGTTCTGTCTCTCACGTTGTCGCTCAGAAAGACGATGTTGTCTGAGGAGAGAAAACACAGCGAGGTGGCTTTATTTTCTTTTTTTTAACCGATGCACTGAGAAAAAGTGGTTGCTTGAGACCGAGTTTGTTTAATCTGACCTGCGATGATGGTGGTAGCCTGACGTCGGACTTGGTTCTTGTCTAAATATTCTCCATAATCCAATTTTCCCTCCACTAGAATCCTGGACCTGAAAAAAAAAAGAAAAGTTAACAGCGGTTTCCCCCACAGGTGGACTGGAGATGGGAAGAGCAGGGATATGCAGGCAAAAAGCACAAATGTGCATTAACAAGGGTACTCTTCGGTAGAAACAAAGTAAAAAGCTGTTGGATCCTGAAGTCATTAAAGTTCAGTTCAGGTATCATTCCATTGACCTGCTATGCAATCGTTAAGGTCTGACTTGTTTTAGAAGGTGAAAACTCCAGATAGTTGCTAGCTTAGCTGAGAGTACTCTGACACCATCTACTGAAGGTCAGACCCACACTTGTTTTCACAGAACCTTACTTTAACAATAATAATAAAAAACCCTCAAACAAGTCCTTTTGTCAGCTTTTAAACACAGCGACTCAGACTTCAAGCTTTTTTCCCACTGCGTAAAAATCCCCTGCAGCAAAAAAAGGCTTTCCACCATCTTTTTACGAACATTAAACAAACAAAAAAAAACGTAAAAGAGGATGCTCCAACTGCAGATGATAATCTGCGTTTTATTATCTTTGTCATTTTTTCATTTTCCGGGGCTTTGATTTCGTAAAACTTTCCTAAAATAAAATAATATTTATACCCCAGATTTAATTAATTAGAGAAATTACAAGCCACATCTATGCTACCAAACTGAAAGTAGGCTAGCGAGCACATAGCAGAACCAATGATATTCCTCTGTTACTTGTGGGGCTTAAGACAGGTTTCCTCAAGGTTTTCAGCCATGGTTTTTGACCCACACGGGGCCCAGAGAGGGTGGCTGTGGCTTAGGAGGAAGAGCAGTTGTCTTTCAACCGGAAGGTTGAAGGATCGATTACAGGCTTTCCCTG
>JBAMHW010000026.1:7612714-7632409 GCA_037177495.1 Rhadinocentrus ornatus
GGTGAATGTGACAAGTAGTGTAAAGCGCTTTGAGCGGTCAAGCTGACTGGAAAAGCGCTATATAAGTACAAGTCCATCCAGAGAGGGCAATTCTTTAACAAGGTGGTGTCAAAGGGGGGATTACCTGTGGGGTTATATCTATAAAAAAAAAACAACAACAAAGCTGCAATGTCCAAATGCTGGTTGAAAGTGTGATATCCTTCATGGGTACAGGTGCATTACCTACACATGTAATTTTTTCATTCTTTTAAAATCTTATGGATGCAGCATTTTGACATGTTTGCATCATATTTAATCCATGAGCCCATCTTCATTTCAGTTATGTGTTAAGTTTATTCAAGCCACACTATTTGCAAATATGCCACTATTTCCTGCTGCTGTGTGTAAAAAACCCAGAGTCCTAATTTAAGGGCAGGTTGGGTGAAGTCATAATGATGCGGTATGAAGTGGGGAAGAGTAAAGACAATACTTCAGGGTTAGGGCAATTTAAATATAAAGGAGGTTTTTATTGGCTCACAGCTCCGAATCCCAGGCTGCAGGCGTGTCTGCTGTGTCCTGATGGTATAAATGTGGAAACTGATGAACTTTTGTAGTTGGGTGTGGAAGTACAGGTGCCAACACAGAGGCTTAAAAAATACAAGAAGCTGCAGCTTTTTAGTTTTCTTTGTAGTGGTGGGCAGACAGACAGGAAGACAGGCCTTGAAGACAATTTTTGGGAGGGTTTTCTAATCAAATAATCCTTTGAAAACAATAAAACTAAATAAATACATTCTCTGTTAAGCCCTCTGTCTGTACTTACCCCTTCTTGACGTACTGGTAGGCCACGTCTCTCAGACCAGGTTTGAACACAGACACACGATGCCACGTCGTCTTCTGACTGACGTCACCTGCGGTCAAAAAAGCAGCAGACTCAGACTCAGTGTGTAAAACATGAACATCTGGAATATTTCTGAATAAGAAAAATAAGTCAAACTTACAAAAAATGATATTTCTGACAGAAGCTTCTGTAAGTTTAATGCATTTCTGTCCCATAAGTAAAAATTTCTAGCCAGAATGATAAATAAATCATGAGCTTTGGGTGAATACTGAGCACAGCACCATGTTTGAAGGAAGAGCATTTGTCTGGACAGAAACCCTGAAACCCAGCAGCAGTAATTAATCTTGAGCTGAAGCCCTCTGACAGCCTCTAGCGGCTGAAATCAGAATAAACCGGACAGCTCACACCACAGCAGTAAAAGTTAAACCCAGTATCATCTCCACAGCTCCTGAAAGTACTTGGTACAAAACATCAAAGAGACAGAAAACCACCATTGTAGTTTTCAGTCTGTCACTCTCAGCTTAATTCAGTTTTACATGAAAGAACATTTTATTCAGACCTTCTCTTCAGCCAACACACAACAGTTTACCACAATTAATCATTTCAAAATGTCAATTTCAAAAACTCTACGTTTCTTTTGGTGAAGCAAGTCCTTTGTTTGGGGTCATTGTGGTCCTAAGAGGTGGAATCCCTCTTCAGGTTCAGGTTTCACTTTCGGGCAAAAAGTGACTGCTATTTGGAATGGTTAAACCCCTCTACTTCGATTAAAGTTCCAGTTTCAGCTGAAAAAAAGGCAACTCCAAAGCATGATACTGCCACCGCTGTGCTTCACCCAGAATAATGTCCTTTTAGTGTTGTGAAGCAGGGTTTTTGGATCTGTGGCTAAAAAGTTAAACCAGACCAGAACGCACTTCCTACTCACTTTTGAGGGTTGTGAGGTATTTTTTTTGTAAGCTGCAGCACAGCTTGGAAAAAAAAACAACAGCTGACAAAGGCTGTCCAGATGTCTTTTAATTTTGTATAAAACTTACAACCAACTTTTTGTATCTTTTGTTATTTTTATATTTTTTCCCCCTAAAAGAGAGAGAGGTCCAAACAGTGGCCTTTCTGTGTAGTTTGCATGTTCTTCCTCTCTATGTGGGGGTTCTCTGAATGAATGAATAATTTGTATCTTTTTCCAGTTGAATTGTACAGGTTGTAAGTTTCATTTAAGGTCAAAAATTCTTTTAAATTATTTTGTTTTGGTCTATTTTATTTATTTATTTTTAAACATCATGAGAAACTGGAATTTTAACACGGTCATGTAAACATTTTTATATCAGTGAAGATAAGCGAAAGGAAATAAAAAATATGCTGAATTGCATAAACAGTTACTCCGAGACAAGAAGCAACAGACTGAGCATGAAAATAAAATGTTTTTATGATATTATCAACAGAAACAAACAAACAAAAAAATATCCCAGAGGGAACCAAACCAGAACAGAAGCATGAGCGCTAGTAAAAAATAAATAAATAAATAAATTCAAGCTGACATATTTGAGATTTATGTTAAGAGAAAAAAGTTTTATACTCAGACATTTTACCTGTTGAGCTCATCTCTCCCTCTCCGGAGCGCCACATCTCATTAGTCGCCAGTGAGAAGATGGTGACTGGGTTTCTACCTTCGGCTTGTCTCATCACCGGGTCCTGACCAACTCGTCCTAACAGCTGCACGCGGTTTATCGCTGAAAGGAGGGATTATACTGAGAATCACGTTGTGCTGGTGTTACAATGCATCCTTATCTGAGACGTTCTACAAAGTGATTGTGTGTTGTGTAAAAGTTACAACACAAGAACCATCCACATAAAAAAAATGTAAAAAACAAATAGGAAGTTTTAGTAACCTTCTAATATGCAAAAGTGCATCTTAATGAAAATAAAAGCAACATGGCAACCCCTGTTGCACCTGCATTGGTACATTTACATATAATCTAAACAAAACTGAGGTATTTGGTATGGGAGGATCAAACCTTAAGATTATGATATACAGTTGACTACTTTCTGAACGAGAGCGAGCTCCACGTAAAGCTGGATTTATACTCGTGCAGTGTCTCCATATGGCAGGGAGCCATTGTTTAAGGTCCTTTAAGCAGCCATCAATGGAGACGCTGGTGAAATGTGCTCTTGCACTTGAGTGTAGGGACGGCATTGTGTTGCAGCTTTTTCTTCCGTGGTTATTGCATAAATTCAGCAAAAAGCTCCTGAAATCCGGAAACACGTAATCACAAATCGACCAATCACAACGGAGAACTTCTGCAGTGCAAGCAGGGGTGCACGCCGAGTCTGGAAGAGGTGCGAGTCAAGCCTCTGTGGACCTACGCGGCGCATATGGTAAAAGACCTTATGCAGACGCTGCATGAGTATAAATCCAGCTTAAAAAATAAATACTACCCACAAACTAACAACACAGTCACTGTCAGGGTACCTTCAGGCCTTTACTGTTGCTTCCCAAATATAATTGGCGTAAGAGGTGTCAAACAAACAGATCAGCAACCTATTTGTCAAAAATCTGGCAGCTCAGGCACCGATCAAATGACAGTGAGCAGTAAAGTTTATAACATCTCTACGGGCATTCTGAGTAAAGGATCAAAACTTAAAAGCATTACAGAACTATTGCAGATGTTTTCAGTGACGTACCCCATCGCCATCACATTCATCTTGCATCCTACCTAGTACTACCAGTTCTGTAAGCTTTCTCCAGCCAGTGAGTCTTATCTGCGAACAGAACGACTGGGGTGCTTATATCTGTTTGCTAGCGTGTGACACGATGCATAAAGCAAAACTCTGCTGCAACGTCAAGCAGCATCCTGGAAGAAAAAGCTGGGCGGTTTCTGAGCTTCGCGCCGCTGCTGGGCAGTGACCGCTCTAGAAAAGTGTATAATAGATGTCACTGTGCCATCAAACAAGTCCAAAATGCAGAGTTTGAAGGTCGGAAAGTTATATAATGCATCATATCTATTATTAAGAGCAACAACACGTATGCAAAAAGGGATGTTATGTAATCTATGCACCTAATATAAGCAAGTTTTGTTGCTGTGAATCCAACAAGGTTGGAGATGTCTGGTCTGGACTACAATAAGGCGTTTCCTACAGCATAATTATTTTGCATGGATGTAGTGCTTTGTAACCTTGAAGAACTTTACATGCACAAAAAAAACAAACAAACAAATTATAAGACACCGAAGGAAAGAGAAGACCCATAAAAAAGAAAATTAGAACAAAAGAAATGTCGTCTTTAGAAATGGACTTACATCTTTCCAGGATGAGGCTTGTGTCTGTACATCTGTATCTCACCACCTGTCTGAAGATCTGTGAGAAATTACACAAAGAAATTTTAAAAACATGTTCTCTGCAACGGTGTATCTTCCTACAAATGCCTTTAAACAGCAGTGTCAGTGGTCTGCGTGTGTATACAATTCAACAACCTGTCCAAAGTAGTAAGCAATTAAAAATAAAATGACAAACTATAACACACTTTCCAACCATATAGGGTAACAGTGATGGTTTGAGAATAATAACAGATTTTTTTGTGCTCATGAGGGGGGGACACCTCATCTTATTTAATAAAATCAATTGTCTTTTGATGGATACTGCTCCAAAACTAATTCTGCATAAAGCAAATGAGAAATGAGAGTCTGACTTGGGTGTAAAAATTAGGGCTGAACTCTGGTCCAAACTATGCCAAAAAGATTAACTAATACTAATAAATCTAGATACAGACTAACCAGTTATAATTTCCTCCATCAGACTTATATTACACCACACCTGCATGCAGAGGGCCCATTTCTGCACGGTACCCAGACATGTTTAAACTCTGTACCTTCTGGCAGGAGATGTGATATTATGGCACAACTATTATGACTGTATCTTGCATTAGATCAAGTCTTTTTGTTAGGAGACAATTGATGCACAACTCACAAAAGCCAGGACATAGATATCACATGTGTCCAAGTGTCTGTAGCAAGATGGATTCTAGAAATGATTAGCAGTTTTCCTCTTAAAAAGATTACATATGTACTCAGAAAAGTATATTTTTTGTAGCGGTTTGGCAGCCCTCTTTAGCTTACATGGACACTTTACCAAACCCCATCGTGGATAATGTATGAAATGACTTAGCCTTTGTCATCAGTAATGATTTTTTTATTCTGTTTCTTAGGTTGTTAGTGAGTGGGTAAGGGAAAGAGAATAAAATGTCTCATTTTCTTTTTACTGTGTTGTTGTTTTTCTCTTTGTTTGTGTGTTTTGTTTATTCTTAAAAATCTGAAAATAGTGTTAAAAAACGAAAAATAAAAAAAAAACTAAACTTTTTCTGATCAGATTTATTGTTCAGAAAGACATTTCTTCTTTACCTGTGCTGAGGCACTTCTCAACATCTTCTCTGTGCCGCAGAAAGCTCCAAGTAAAGACCTGGACAAAATAAAAAAATAAAACACAGTGAATGCAATTGTGGCTTTTCTGAAAATATCAAACTAAGGCTACAAAAAACGTCCATGAACATCGTTGTTTACACTATCATTAGAGTTAAACACATCTCAGTGATACAAGGCATGAACATTTTTGCTTTGCTAGCTAATAATGCTAACTATACTGCTAAACGCATGCACAGCTGCAAAGCATTACCGCAGCAGTTTGGAGATCATGATTTCATTGAAAATGATAGTGACTTCAAAAGGACAAAGCTAATGTCCGAGTGCAAGTTAACGCAGCACAAAAGGAACACAGAAACATGGAGTAATGAAGTGTTTAAATAAAGCAGAAAGGAGGATTTTTTTCTGCAAGAGTTCGTCTTTTTTTTTTTTAACTCAAAAGTCTTTCTACATTTCTGTGCAGATACACATTACACTAAAATAGAGATGACAAATGCTATAACTCTTTAGCTTTAAAAGTGATTGGAAAATATTAACGTGAGTTTGAGTTCAGTAGACTACATTAAATGCAATATTTCTGACCTTTCTTTAAAGGTTCCATATTATATATTTCTTCAACAGTTTCATATGGGTTTCAGAGGTCCAACAACATTGTTTTCAAAGTGTATTACTCCAAATTCAGCCTTGGTCATTAATTTTAGCCATTCCAAATGTGACTCTAGTGAGCTCTACTGAGAACGAGCTGTTTCTGTGTCTGAACCTCTAAATGTTCATGAGTGGTGCCTGTCCACCCCCACTCAATGCCCTTCTCCGTGAGAAGATCTGGGTTACACTGGCGCCCGCTCTGTGATTTTAGAGGGCAGGCTCAGCTAGCCAGAGGGGACAAATAAAAGACAGTATGCACTACTGGGATTAGTGGCGATTTCCCTACGTGATGTCACAAAGAGAAAGAGCTCAGATTCACCCGTTTGAGCATACATTGGCTAAAAAGTAGAGCAAGCAAGTGAGAGAAAAGACAGAATTTTCTCATTTTTATACCTCCTATACAGGCTATGAGGACACATATAAGCGTTAGAAAACCTTTAGAAAGTCAATTTTGCATAATATGGGACCTTTAATATAAATCCAAATGTAAAGCCAATGCAGCAATGTGTAGCAGGTTAAAAATGTGAAAAGGATATCACACTAGGCAGCAAAAAGAAACTTCCAAACTCACATCTTCCCCAAGTAATTTATTATCAAAGTCGTGGCCAAAGGGAACAAAAGATTACTTAGCATTTCTCTCAACTTGAGTACAAACGGAAGAGATTTAGATGGAGAATGTCACCTTCGGTAACAGATAACATCTGGTTAAAAGAAAGATCCTCTGTAAAAAAAAAAGAGCTGCAACAGCTAATTGACCATATGAAATAAGGAAAATCTACATTACGATAGGAGTAGGGGAAAAACAACACAAAACTTCAGGGAAATAAACAAGAAATGTGTTTGATGAGCTTGACTGAACTCTTTAAACAGCATGCAGGCAATTCTACCTTCTGCCAAATAAAACAAGTTAGTAGAGAAGTACAACAATGAACTGAAAGAAGAAAAAACTGCAGGCCATGAAAATTTGGAGATGGAAAAAATCACTTAAGAAATTTTGAAAAGGAACAAGGAGAAAACTACATAAATGCAAAGGTTAAAAAAAGGATAAGAACTTAACAAAGGGAAGAAAATTAGATGATGCTTATTGTTTTCCAAGTAGAGAAAGTACAAATAAAAAAAAGGCATAAATCAATAATAAAAAAAAATGTTCAGCTCTACCATCACTTCTCAACTTTCCCTCTTAACACCAGCTTCCATTTATCAACAAAATAAAATCAGCAATATTTAAAATCAAATAATTAAATGCATATCTAGCTCCAACCCTTCACTTGACTGTCTGAATGTGACCTTTGACCCTCATCACCGCGGCTGTCTGTTTCTCTCCGCTACTCATTCTATCAAGCAAACCAATATAAAGATGGAAAAATGAGAAGTAAGCATTAACTGTAAAATCTGAAGGTCTTGATGAAAAGTAGAGAGAAGAATGAGGCTGTGCGGATCAGAAAAATTCTTCACATCTGCTAAACAAATAAACTGTGTACAACAGAAAAACGTTCTCCAGCTGAAATGTGGGTTGTTGTCATACTTCTATTTTCCCTACTTCTGATATATGTTTCTACACAGGGCTTGACCACATGGGATGGTAAAAAAATTTTTTTAAATAAAATAAAAGGTTTAGACTTTCTTTCAATCCTGCACGTTGCGTCTGTGGTTTTACAAACACCAGTGACCATGATTTTAGAAAGAAAAAGCGATTGAGTCTATTATCATTGCACAGTATGAATATTGTGTAACTAGGAAGCCAGCTGTTGATCCAAAGCCATTTCCAGTTAAACTGTCTAAAGACCTTTTAATAAGACATATTAAAATACCAATTCTATTTACTCGTTACTTAAAATATTTTAAATCCCATCGTTTAGCAACAAAACACTCGGTTCTTTAGCTAGGAAAGTGGTGATTTTTATTTTAATTAATCGAACTTTTGTAAGTTATAAGGCTATGCATTTAGTTGTGCTGTTCTCTGCAAAACGCCAAGGAAATGGCTGCTAACATGGTCAATACAGTCTCTGTATTTAGTAACAGTCAAAGCTATAGCAAAACTGGAAAAAGTCAATGAATTGTGGTCAAACAATAAAGCAAAGTCAAAGTAGCGCTGTCTAACAGCAGCAATGAGGCTTCAGGAATCTCCCGCCACCGCATGTAGACATGAAATAAGGTTTAAATTATTAATTTCCATAAACAATTGTAGTTTAAAACTTAGAACTATGAAACGTTAACTTGTCTGTGGAAAACTGTTACATTTTTCAACTTACAGGAGAGAGGAGCCGGTTAAACAATCAGCTAATGTAGCTTTTCTTAAGAGACTTCGGTAACCTCACGCTGTTTCCGGTCCGTTTGCGAAACAATACCGACGGACGTTTTACAGGTCATTTTAGTTCCGCTACATATTTGTAATTTTATTTATTTATTTTCTGGAAAAAAAAAAGCATACAAATCTCAGATAAAGAAAATCTTAGGTTTCTTTCCCAGAAACCATACTCAGGTAGGAATAGCATTATGAGCTCAAATTACAGAACATTCCCACATTCTCAACTTATGTACTATTTGAAAAAGCAAGAAGGAAAGATTTAAAATAAGGAGTAAATAAAACATTAAATGTATAATTTTTCCCCATAAGTTCAAGAGACTTAATGACAACAGTAATGAATAAAACTATCAGGTAACATAACAGTGTACATAATTTACATAAAGCACCCATCTTTAGGTTTAAAGATTGATCAGATTTTTCATTATTGCTGTGCAAGACAGTTTTAATATAGTATAAATTGCATTTGGAGGCATATATTAAACAGAAAAATAAAAAAATAAATTGCTGGTTTTGTAAACAATAAATAAATAAATAAGCACATATTCCCTTCATCCACCTATTTTCTATTTTCTTCCTATTAAGGGTCGCAGGAATCCTGGAGCCACACAGACATTCAAACATACGTTCTCTTTAAAAGAAAAGTGCATACATTTACTTTTAGGTTTTGGGGAAAACATGTTACTGATTAACAATCATTGTTAGCAAATGATCCTGATTACATCCAGCTCTTTAGGATATGCCTACTGCCTGTATGTGACATATATATAACACAGATATGGTGGTATCTTTAACAATTAATTATATAAAATCAATTCTATAACAGAACTTTGATTATTTATTTAATAGCCAAACACATATGGTACTGGTTATGGAGTTTGTAATCCAACTATAAATTATGATGCTTAAATGAGAAATTTTGTACAAAAAGAATTTATTTTTATTTTATTTTTTTGTTTCTAACATACTTCTAATTGACTCCTGTAAATTTGATTGAGAATTTGCCTAAATAAACAAAATTCTGTCAGAAAACAGCTTTATAAATTATTTTTTATCTCCTTCTACCAGCAGAGGGTGAGCTTGTTTTCCGGATCTCTTTGTAGGACCCTGCTTACAGTGGGGTGGAGTTGGTTCTTGGTGGGATACAAACTTTTTACAAGACAACTCCCTCTCCTTCTGACTTTTACACTTCACACACTCATCAACGCTTACGGGCTGCTGCTGAGCCCATCAACATCTTTAACCAAGCTGTATCTCTCTGAGATGTTGCTTATGATCTCCACTTTGACCACTTTAGGTGAGTTCAAGTTTTCATTTGTATTTGTTAAAATCTGCTGACAGTTTTCTGTAGTAGTCAACATGTTCACTTACCAACAGCAACACATGTAATGAAATCCATATGCAAAGTATTTACTAGACTCTGTTTTCCTGTAAAAGTTGTTCCATTCAAGTAAATGCTAGAGCCAAATAAAACTTTTTATATTTATATGCCTGTATCCCTTCTACATACCTTCATCGAAAGAGTAAATTCTTGTGATTCTTATTGAAACAAAGTCAAGAAAAACTTTGTTCTGCTCTGGGATTTTTTAAATGAAACTAAATATGTGATGACGTGTGTTTTGCTTCACTTGAAGACTTAATCATTTCTCTGACAGTGGTTCTCATCCCTGCTGCCCTGTGGTCTCCTGTCGGGGCCCAGGAGCCAGAGTTTGGAGATATGTGCACAGAGGGCAGCTGCTACCCTGCCACAGGTGACCTGCTAATCGGTCGGGCACATAAAGTCACCGCCTCCTCCACCTGTGGCATGAATCAGCCGGAGCGCTTCTGCATTGTCGGACACCTGGAGGTATGAAATGAGCTGCTGCTGGAAACTTTAATTATAAACTGAAGTAGTTTTAGTTGAGGCAGAGCAGCTCCCTTTGGTATCAGCAGGATGAGATGTGGGAGTTTTCCATTACAGCAGATAAGTGGACACTTTATGTCCTGGAGGGCAGTGTGGATATTCTGGTACCACAGTTATGTTCTTGCACAAGTATAAACTGTTTGATGATAGATGCTTTTGTGCACTGTGTTTGGTGTACACTCTACAAAGAATTGTGTACAGAATAAACGTTATATTAAAAAAAAACAACAACTTATCTTTACACTGTTGCTTTTATCCACTGATGTTTGCAACACTCTTTTATACAGAGCTATTTTAAACATTTCATCTAGATTGACGTCCAACTTTGAGTTTGTTCCAACTTCTTGATTTTTTTCAACCCTTCTGTTGAAAATTTCCTGTTGTGTTTTGGGATCATTACCATGTTGCATGACCCGGTTTTAAGCTTTAGCTGTCAGACAGATGACCTCACAGAGGAGGTTTACAAAGGAGTTCATGGGCCAATCAATGACTACAAGGTGTTCAGGTCCTGTGGCTGCTAAATAAGCTCAAATCATCACCCCTCCACCACCGTGCTTGACAGTAGGTATGAATTGCATTATGACCAAAAAGCTATACTCTGGTGTAGTCTGACCAAAGGACATTATTGAAAATATCTTGTGGCGAGCCACCACCTTACCGCGAAGGAGGAGTTTGCGCGTCCTGATGATCCTAGTAGCTATGTTGTCAGAGCTATATACCCCTGGTAGGGTCACCCATGGAAATAAGTGCTCTAGGGGAGGGACAAGACCAAGTGTGGATCAGTTGACCTCTATAATGAGTAAAAACGATGGATCCAGGTTTCTCTTGCCCGGACGTGGACACCCCCCCCTCTCTGGAGCCAGGCCTGGAGGTGAGCGCCTGACTTTTGCCCATGGAGCCCGGTCAGGCTCATCTCGAAAGGGTGACAAGGCCCCCCTCCCATGGGCGTACTACTTGCAGGAGGGGCTATAGGGGTCGGGTGCAGTGTGAGCTGGGTGGCGGCCGAAGGCAGGGACCCTGGAGGTCTGATCCTCAGCTGCAGAAGTTAGCTCTATGGATATGGAACGTAACCTACCTGGTGGGGAAGAAAGCTGAGATGGTGGCAATGCTGAGTGGTTCTGGCTAGATATAGTTGGACTCACCTTGATGCATGGCCTGGGCTCTGGAACCACTGTCCTTGAGAAGGGCTGGACCCTCTTCCATTCTAGAGTTGCTCCCGGTGAGAGACGCTGAGCAGGAATGGGTATAGTCATTGCCTCCGGACTTGGCACCTGTACATTGGGGTTACTCCGGTGGACAAGAGGGTAGCCTCCCTCCGCCTTCAGGTGGGGGGACGGGTCCTGACTGTTGCTTGTGCTTATGCACCGAACAAAAGTTCAGAGTACCCACCCTTTTTGGAGTCCTTGGATTGGGTGTTGGAGAGCACTTCTTCTGGAGACTTCCCCTGGGGGACTTCAATACTCATTTGGGCAATGACAATGAGACCTGGAGGGGCATGATTGGGAGGAACGACCCCCCTGATCTGAATTCGAGAGGTGTTTTATTTTTGGACTTCTGGGCTCATCATGGATTGTCCATAATGAACACCAACTTCAGGCATAAGAGTGTCCATATGTGCACCAGGACACTCCAGGCTGCAGTTTAATGATCAGCTTTGTAGTCGTATCATCGGAATTGCGGCCATATGTCTTGAACACTCGGGTGAAAAGAGGAGTGGAGCTGTCAGCTGACCACCAACTGGTGGTGAGTTGGCTCATATGGTCGGGGAGGATGCCGGTCAAGCCTGGTAGACCCAAACATGTTGTGAGGGTCTGCTGGGAAAGTCTGGCAGAGTCCCTTGTAAGAAAGAGTTTCAACATCTTTAGCAGAGCTTCAACCATGTCCCGGGTGAGGCGGTGGACATTGGGTCAGTCTGGTTTTTGTTCCGGTCATGGAACAGTGAACCAGCTCTACACCCTCTTCAGGGTCTTGAAAGGGGCATGGGAGTTTGCTCAACCAGTCTACTTGTGCTTTATGGAATTAGAGAAGACATTCTGCCGTGTCCCCCAGGGACTCCTGTGGGAGATGCACCGGGAGTATGGAGAGCCGGACCTCCCTGTACGAGCTGTCTGGTCCCTGTACGACTGGTGCCAGAGCTAAATCTGCATCGCCGTCAGTAAATCAGATTTGTTTCTAGTGAGTGTTGGACTCCGCCAGGGCTGCACTTTGTCACCGATTCTGTTCAAAACGTTTAAGGACAGATTTACTAGGTGCAGCTGAGGTGTTGAGGGGATCCAGTTTGGTGCAGACGAGTGTACTTAAAGTTGTCACTTCTGCATTTATGTTCAGTTATTATCAAATAAATAATAACACCCTGTAATATGTCAACATTAGGAATTTTATGATATTTTACAATGATATAAAAATGTGTTTGATTAGCTAATTTTTGAATAACTTTTAAAGATGTTTGTGTGGAGAATAAACACTTGCAACAGCATGGAGACATTTTGAGACTCCTTGTAATAAAACTTCTCTCAGGGAGACCCCTGGAAATGAAAGAGTGCACTCTTTTTTAAAAAGTTTATGTTAGACTTAATCATAAAAAAACAATGTTTACTTTAATTAAAGACTATTTTAAGAAGCCCAAGTAGTGCTTTGTAAGTGCTACAATACATTTAGAGAGATATTTAAAATAATAAAAAAATCTCTCTTATTTTCTGCTAATATTGTTGCCTCCGGACTAAGTTTTCCTAGTAGGATTAGAGAGATTCCTAAATGAGTTTCAAAGAAATTAATCTCAAGTTTAATGAGATAATCAGTGTCTCCTTTTAACACATGAAAAGTTTTAATTGGACCTGAATGATAGGTAGCAAGCTAATGAGTTGGATTACTTTAGAAAGAAATCATCAGAGCAAGGAAAATTCACACACTAACATGTAAACATCGCATTCACACACAAGGTTCCAACCATGAGAGGTTCACAATTTATACCTGTGCAACAATATCGCAATACCTAACCATTATTTTATAGTGCGTCATCTAAAGTCTCAGTATGTAGTGTATAATCTTTTTAATTATAATGAAAAGTAACATTAGATAATTTGCAAAAATATGGACTTTAATTTCTACATTTCCTTTCTTGTTGCTGTAGCTTTACCACCACATTTACCCATCAGCTATCTCTTGCCTAAATTAATATTTTACATAAAAAATAGCTCATCAGTTGGAAATATGTGCATTTCTGGATGTCAATCAGCCCAAATATTTATTTAGTTATTGCAGTGTGAGAATGTGAAATCTATACACTTTTTGTTGAAGTGTAGAAATATGAGAAAAAGTTGATCGGATCTCGGCTCACAGCAGAACTCATGAAAGCCATATAAAGTGTAGCAGCACTACCGGCCTTGAAGGTGAAATTTAACTTATGAATGCCTTGAAGAAACACAGTAATTAAAACTTTACTAAATACTTGTGAGAGCACTGATTTCTTGATTTGAAAATGCAGTTTCTGTGTTTACAATTTAGATGAAGCAAAAAATTTTGTCGCTGTCTTGTCAAGTGGGAGTTCAGACATTCCCTCTACAAAAAAAGCTCTGTGTGCCTCACAATCCCTGCCCTGTGTGGATGTGAGCCGGGGGTGAAGGAGGGCATATTCTCTTCTTATCAACCCTCCTTTGGCAAGTTCTGTGTGTGAATGGTGGTTTTATGAAAGCACAGTCACACTGTGGAGGCTTTCTGAGGATGAGCACAGGCCTCAAGTATGAGCTACAGATTGGAGGATGGTGGGGGATGAGTGTGTATGGAGTGACAGACATTTTTTCATCAACTACTGGTAAGTGGGGCCACATTTCTGGACTCTGCTCACCTTTAAACCCTGTCATACTTGGCACGGAGTTTGGTAAAATTGAAAAATGTCTTATTTCCTCACAAGCTGCAATATTGAGACATTTAAGAGCCTGTTTAGTTTGGGTGCATGCCAAGCAATTTGGTGTACAGATCCCAGAGCTACTAAATGTTTTTATTAAATGGTGCATATATATTTTCATTTCATTATGTTTTAGCTTATTAGGCAGTTCAAGCCAAGTACCGCCCAGTACACGGACACCTCTAATGATCACTAATTTAATTTATAAATCACAGCAGCAGGAATATAATCCACCTCAGCCACAAAACCATTCAAGAAGAGACTTAAACAGTTACAGAGTAACTAAGATATTCATTCTTTTGAGATAAAGTGAAATTTGGTATTTAATGAGTGTTTTGGGATATAAAGTGGACCACATTCCTATTTAAACTATTAGAGCATCACATGCTTATGGTTTATGGTAAAATAAATAAATCTACACAAATGACTGCAGCTGTTTCCAGTTATTAAGTGGGACAAAATGATCCAAATAATGTGAACTGGAATAGTATTTTTATCAGACAAATGGACAAACTAGAGTGACTTTGCAGTGATTACAGTATATTAAACTGGAAAAAGGTGGTTTATCCAATCTAGAAACTTAAGTTCAGAACCGTTAAACGTAACCCCTCCACCATAAAAAAAAAAGAAAAAAGAAGCTGGTCCTAGATCTTATTAAATTAGCTTTTTAAAAAAAGTTATTTTCTTTACATTTTATGTTAGAAAAATATGAAATATTTTATGAACCAGATTAAGAACATTGAGGTTCATCCACAATGGAAACTAATTTGGTGATCCATTTAAAGTTACTGATCCTTTTTAACAACTTTAACTCCTACTTTCTGCTGAGAAAATAGGCCAAGTTCCCGGAGCAGTGATTATCCAGGTTACTGTTTTGGACTAATGTTGCTTCTGAATTTTAAAAGTTCCAGAATAAAAGTAAAAATTCTCCCAATTATTCATGACACACCATAATGAACTGACCCTTGAACATTTTCTGTCAATCAGGAGGAGAAGAAATGCTTTGTGTGCGACTCCAGAGAGATGTACGAGGATAGCAACCCCATCAGCCACACCATTGAGAACGTGGTCACTACCTTTGCCCCCAACCGCCTCAAGACCTGGTGGCAGTCTGAAAACAGTAAGAAATCCCACCTAAGAAGCAGGAAAAGAGTGTGTTTGTTCTTGAATTAGAGGCAGAAAGACAGTTTCAGTTCACTACTGGTTTTAAAGGAGAATTGCATGTGAGCGCCTACTGAGGCTGTTCTCATGGGAATTAAGCTTAGTAATGAGTAGACAGCAGATCACACAGACACTCGCACAAAGCAGGTTGAGGGGTTTGGGCTTTCAGGTGTGCTGAGGAGAACAGGTGTGCCTGTTGGAAACAGATGCGTGTCATCACTCCAGCACACACAAATTACTTTAAAGTTTGAAACAGGAAGTATTTAATGAGCCAGGAGGGCTTTAAGAGCTTTACAGTGAGAATGACAAATAGTTTGAGGTTATTATCTTCTAACAAAGGAAGGAAATTCACTTTGAAGTAAGTAATCCTTCCTACTCAGAGGGCTTTCAGAGCTGTTTCCAAGGTCTAATGTGAATTTATAGCTCTGGTGGTTGATTCAAAACACAATCTGGGAGGTCACACAATCATTCACACAATATTCTTTTATGGTTTTAATCAAACAAACTTGTCAATAATTAAGTGTAATAGCATCAGATGTTGCTTAGACCCAGTTGCTTTTTTTGCCAAACTACCTCAAATTCATTTAAAGTGGACCAAAGAAAGTATATAAAGCCAAATTCATAAAGTTATTTAGTAAAAATCAGTAGAGATTTTCACATATTTGTCAATATTTCTGAGTTACAGTGCAGTAGAGGTTCACATGTAGAGATGCTAAGTTCAAAAACATGTTAGGTCAGATCCAGTTTCTGATCCAATGCTCAGTTGCAACTGAACCCGGTGCTACAGCTGGAAGTCAGGGATCTAACCTGGGTTTCCACCAGAGGCCTAAATCTTCATTCATACTGTTGAAATAAATATTAGCGCAGTGATCTATGCAAACCGCAGCCAGAAGCCTCACTAGTTTAAATATACAACATATGTTTCATTTGGGTTGTCCTGAACTAATTTGTCCAAATAAACTAAAAGAAAAAATTAGATTTTAAACTCTGTGAAGTGAAAACCATAAATTCTTGGCATAACATTCTGCAGACCAGCTTTACTCCCACATTTATTGCACACATTCAGACAGTGTTCCTGCAGAGTGGTGGGAATCTGTCAGAGGTGTGAGTCATGGTTGGAGAGGGGGCCAGTAGGGCAGATGGCTCTAAAACAGCTGGAAGTTGCAGATGGATGATGGCCTCACTTGGGATTTTCTAATTCCCTCACTGCACTCAGACTTTCATCTTGCAAGCTGCTTAGTTCATACTTATGCAAACATGTAGCGATTTATAAATAGATACTTACATTTCACAAACTAGTAGAAATTAGTTATTACATGTTAGTAAATCTACAGGCATGAACCACTAGGTGTGATGGACTGCTGTGTGAAATAAAATCCAGGTAAGAGTCGAAAAAGAAAAGTTTTCTTACACACTGACAATGTTTAAGGTTTTGATATTTTTGTAAAATGATCGCTCGCTTGTCTTCAGGCCCGATAATTACATTTTCTCTATTATCCATTATTTATATCTAAAATACAGTCTAAAAGCTGAAATATATAGTGTGTTATAATTTAAATGGAAATTAACTTTACACAGAAACAGTCTCATGACATCAGGTGAGAAATGGTGTTTGGTGGTGAATTTACACATGACAATATTTGCAATGTTTCACTGCGTTTAGATTATGATTGTCAAGTGAATCACGATTTTTATAGTGTGTATTGTATGCTTTGTGTTTTGTCTTGTCTTTTTGTATGGACCCCAGGAAGAGTAGCTAATCCCATTTTTGAGACAGCTATTGAGGATGCTTTTGACAATAAACAATAAACAATAAACTTGTCACCCTGGGAAATTTGATTAGGTTCACCCAGTAAAACCAGAGTGGACAGATGATAGCTCTACAGTTACAACAATTACCTGAATGCTGGAGAACCAAATGGCTTAACTACAGGAGTATACAGATAATCTGGCAAGAAACAAACATAATCAATTACTAGGAGACAGATGAGGAGCAATGAACAGTGTGGAGATAAAATTTAAGACAGGAAATGACAAATATTCTGCTTATAGGGGAGTTCCTGGCATTCTCAAATAATCTGACTAATTAGCAGGCAGCTATGGAAATAATGTGAAGTCACTTATTGATAAGTTTTAAATCCATTTTAAGTTCTTTACCACCTGCACAAGCAATAAGAGTTATAACTATTAAATATGTACATTTCTGTGCACTGAATTCATGGTCTGGTTGTAAATGACTGTAATTGTTGATATTCCTAACATGCATCAGTAAGCTAACATGGCTAAAAAATGGTGAAAATGTTGCACATTCTTCACCTCTGAAACAGCTCTTTCTGTAAAATGCTAGCTCAGGATGTTTTGTCTTTGTTTAGCTGCTTTATTCTGTTTTTGCTGCAGCTAGAATGGAGCTTAGTTGTTACTTGTCTGATTACTAGAGCGTAACTGGAATGTCTCCTGAAAACAGGCTAAATTGCCTGCATTCACAAAAATCTGTAAACTCCGAGCATATGTTTGGCAATGACATTTTAAATTCTCACAAATAAAAGCTCATAAATAGTTAATTCCCTGTTTGACCTTTTCTCCTGCAGGTGTGGAGAATGTGACCATCCAGTTGGACCTGGAGGCCGAGTTCCACTTCACACACCTTATCATGACCTTCAAGGTGCCTGTTTAATCTCATATGCACCTCAACAACACATAAATGTAAATCACAAAGATTCCCATACCCACGGCATGCAAACAGCCTCGGACAGCTATGTTGGAGGATTGAAGAAAATTGTTCTGGTCTCCTGAGAGTGGTGGGAAGAGGAGGAGGGAGAGGACGAGTTTAGGACTGTGCAGGAAAGTCGCTGCTTGTCTCTCATCACTGTCACACATTCAGTTTAATGGCAGCCAGCTGGAGTCATGCCTCTCATCAACTACGTGGCTCTACATCATAACCAAAACACACACAGACATACATCCTTTCCCACCCTGTTTTAAGCCAGATGATGTAAAGTATAAACAATCAGCATCCTTACGGCAATGCCAGATGTTATTTCTGCAATGATTTGTTTACAGTTTATTCTAAAGATTTTAGATGTTTACCTTCTTCAACATACCTGACTTAAATCAACTGGTTGACATTAACCTCTTGATGCCTGTTGTCACATATTTACAACAAACCACTTTTGGCTTTTGTTTAATTTTATTTCTTTATATTTAAGTAAATTTTTTATTCACTTTTATTTATTTTAATGTACTTATTTATTTAGCATACTAAATTTAACCAAGGGGCCAGTTTTCATCTGTTATCTTACAAAAGCCCCCTGAAAGATGGAAAATTGTGAGGAGATCCGTTAAAAAGGTTCTCTCAATTCTCATTTCAAATTCACTGAAGTGCAATGTAAGTGATTGGATGAGGTTTTAATTATATTAAGCAATGATGCAAGAAAAGCTAAATGGAGAAAAATCTACAATATTTGTTGCCTTGTTAACAAGAAAGCAAACACAGAACACAATAAGTTGAAGGAAAACCTTTTTGTCAGCCATGTTTTTATCTGGTTACAGACATTTCGTCCAGCTGCTATGATTATAGAGCGCTCCATGGATTTCATGAAAACGTGGCAGGTTTATCGCTACTTTGCCTACAACTGTGAGTCATCATTCCCCGGAGTTTCCACAGGACCCATGGTCAGAGTGGACGACATCATCTGTGACTCCCGCTACTCAGACATTGAACCGTCCACAGAAGGAGAGGTGAGTTTACCTGAGCTTAATTTTTTTAATTAAAGGTTGCAATTTTAATTTTTTTTACTCTTTCTCTGCTGCAGGTAATATTTCGAGTGTTGGACCCTGTTTTTGAGATTGAGGACCCCTACAGCTTGAGGATACAAAGTAAGCTGTATATGAATTTTTCAATTTAAAAGCTCATTTTAATCCAATGTTTCTCAATCCAGGTCCTCAGGACCCACAGCGCTGCATGTTTTAGAGATAATCCTACTTTAACACAAAGACCTTGATGAGGAAGTTCATTATTATGAATCAGGTGTGTTGGAGTAGGAACACGCCTACATGCAGGATGGTGGGTCCTGAGGACCTGGATTGGGATTGACAAACCACTTCCGGTCTTTGTCTATTTGATTTACTTTTGTCTAACCAATTTATTTTAATTATTTATTTATTTTAGTCACTTTTGTATGTATTTATTTTTATATTATTGATTTATTATCTATATTTATTTATTAATTGTTATTATTATTTAATATTTAATAGTAGTTTATTTTATTCTCCTCTTTTCCTTTAATTTTTTACATTTTTTTTCCTGTAATTTATTTTCTATACTGTAAATAAATGTAGACGTTAAGGGGTTAAGCTGATTTTAAATGTGTATTGTGGCGCTGTAAAGCTTGTATGAAGTTATACGTAAACAGTGTTAAGAACAGATTGTCACTTTTTTATTTTTAATTGGACAAAATCCCCCTATGATGATGAAAAAAGCAAGGACCAGAGTTTCCCTTGCCCGGACGTGGGTCACTGGGGCCCCCCTCTGGAGCCAGGCCTGGAGGTGGGGCA
>JBAMHW010000026.1:7635447-7657396 GCA_037177495.1 Rhadinocentrus ornatus
TGCTAATACTTTTATATTTTTGTGTGTAGGTTCATGGCCGCTGTGTGTGCAATCACAATACTGAGGGACTGAACTGTGAGCGTTGTCAAGACTTTTACCATGATTTGCCTTGGAGACCTGCAGAGGGACGAAACACCCACTCCTGCAAGCGTAAGAATCCTCTTTGGTTCTGGTCTGAAAATGAGCAGATTTACCAAACTGAACAACTTTTCCATCCATAACACATTTCAAAGATAAGTTTACGTTTAACTGTTTGGATCAGTGGTTCCCAAACTTTTTCTGCATGACCCCCTTTTCATTTAAAACAATAATTTAAACCCCCCCCCGATCCCAGTACCACATGCACCCTAAAGCTTAAAAAGAAATGTATGAAGAAATGTACTACGAAAGTCTTTAGTTTATTGGCTGCTTCTTTGTTAACTACAGTGAAAACCATGTCAGTGGCAGAAGGAATGTTCAACTCATCTGCTATAGTGTGAGATTATATAAACCAGAAAAGGTGAGCTTTCAGACAGATGCTGCTTTAGTAAAACAACTCTGCTATATATGATAGATGAGTAGTTTATTTTTTAAGTAATCGTCAGTCTTTTCTTTGTTCAGGATGACGAGTCCCCGAGTAGCGTTATTACTTGTTTGGCTTCATACTGTCAGATGCTGATATTTTGAGACATACAACACGCTGTGCTTTGTCTTCATTACCCACCATTGACCTATTACTTGACCATTACCTGGTCATGCCTATGGACGCAAGTTATGCGTCATTATATTTTCTTCTCTTGATTTTTCTTTTTTTGTAGTTAAAATCTCTGTTCTTGATTTATCATTATTTGCCCATTTTTACGTTCTCAAATTTTTCCGTGTTTGCTAGCAGTGTAAAACTATAGGTTTTATTTAGCCTTGCTGTGCCACCCTGTCATGGCTCTGGGCCCCCCAGTTTGGGACCCACTGGTTTAGATAAATGTTTTGTTTATCTGAGCCTGAGATGAATCAGGATTTGCTGTTTGTGTTCAGACATATTATATTCCTAATTTTGTACTGACAATTTGACATTATACATACTAAATTACCTAAATAATGAAAATTGGAATAACATTATTAAAAAAACTAAACATATAAAATTACAATTACAACACAGATGAAAATAAGATTGAAAAAAAAAGAATAGATTTTGGATTAACTTGGAAAATAACATCTTTACGTCTCGTTTTGTTGTCTTTCTCAGAGTGCGAGTGTAACCAACACTCCACGTCGTGTCACTTCGACCTCGCCGTGTACATGACGACCGGCAACGTGAGCGGAGGCGTGTGTGACGACTGCCAGCACAACACAGTGGGCCGGCAGTGCGAGCAATGTACACCTTTCTTCTACCAGAACCCCAACAAGGACCTGAGAGACCCCAGCATCTGTGAACGTACGTCACCCCCACATAACCTGTGGCTCCTCATTGCACAACCTGTGGTAAAATGCACCTTACAATATCAGACTAACACCACCTGGAGCTGTTCTCACAAACTGCTGGAAACTTTGTGGTGAAGAAGCTGAAAGTAGTTGTTCAATGGTTGTAATTACTTACAAAGTACTGGGTACAAATAGAAATAGAGCTGTAAAATGAAACACAGCCACCTCATAAATAATCTTCCACTGTTTTACCATTCACAGGATGTAAATAATCAACTGCTTGTGCAGCACTTTGCTCTTATCTTATCCATCCTTACTCACAGAAAAACTACAGAAACAACAATGTTATTATAAGATAAGCTATTGTTATTTTTTGTCTTTCTTTTCCAAACAAGCTACTGAGGTCATTGGTGGTCTTTTTTATGACTGCATCTTCTAGAAGAAGCTTGAAATATTTATTAAAAATGTAGTAAAAAGCAGACTGATAAGGATTTTTGCATTTTTTTTTCTAAATGTTTAATTTTTAGTGACATTTTAAATCTATTAATTGAATGTAGTACTTTCTTTTATCAATTTTATTCAATTAATGTCTTATTTTATTATCTTTATTTATTGTGTGAAGGTTTTATGGTATGACTGATCAGCTGGTGTTAAATATTTCCATCTGGATTAATAAAGTTTATCTTATCTTATCTTATCTTATCTTATCTTATCTTATCTTATCTTATCTTATCTTATCTTATCTTATCTTATCTTATCTCCACAGCGTGTAACTGTGACCCATCCGGGTCTCTGTTGGGAGGTATATGTGACCCTCGGACCGATGTGGCTGCCGGGCTGATCTCGGGTCAGTGTCGGTGCAAAGACAAAGTGGAGGGAGAGCGTTGTGACCACTGTAAACATGGACACTACGGACTGGGACAAGGGCCCGATGGCTGCCTATGTAAGTCACACTGGTTACACTTCAGATTTCTACATTTTAATTTTACATTCATTTATTCATTCATTCATTTAGTTGAGGGTTGCGGGGAGCTGGAGCCTTCTCCTGGCAATGACTTATTTGTTAATTAATTAGTTGTTATGTGGAAAAAACAGACATGACTGCATCCTTAAATCTGATTATTTATGAGAAAATGAGTAAAACTGGTGAAGATCTTCATATGAAAACTTACTAGAACATAACTTGTAGATGTACATGAAAACAAGCATGCTGTCATGTAGAGTCAAACAGTCTGACACATTTGTGTTGCTGCATTGTTTCATTGTGTGCCTTGGCAGCTTGTACCTGTGACCCGCAGGGAACTCTGCCGGGAGGAAACCCCTGTGAGTCAGATACAGGAAGATGCTTCTGCAAACGGCTTGTAGACGGACACAACTGCGATCAGTGTCTGGTATGGACCCAAACACAGCTCAGACTCAGTGTTGATACTCGTCCCTCTGGTTATGAGTCACACGTCTGTTTTCTTTCCTGTCCCCTGCAGCCGCAGCACTGGGGCTTGTCGAATGACATGGACGGCTGCAGACCATGTGACTGTGACCAGGGTGGGGCTGTCAATAACAAGTAGGTGTATTTTATCACGTTAGAAACACCTGCAAACAGTCTCAGGTTGTGATATCACATCATCTGCTTCACTTAATGATTTTTAAAGTAATCTTATCTAAAATGAAAGAAAAGAATACTATTAACATACATGCTGAAGTTAAATGTCCCCCCTTTGCTATGTCTCTCTATAGTTGTAACCCTCAGTCAGGACAGTGTGTGTGCAGGGAGCACATGTTTGGACGCCGCTGTGATCAGGTCCAATCCGGCTTCTACTTCATCGCTCTGGATCACTACACTTATGAAGCTGAGGATGCCAAGCATGGACCTGTGAGTCTGTTAAGTATTTCCATCTGTATAGTGTTGCTTCCCCTCCACGGCCTGAAGACAGCAATACTGTTTACGCATTTCTGCCTCTCAGGGTGTAACAGTGGTACCGAGGCCTTATCCGCTGGACCGAAGCCCCACGTGGACCGGGATGGGCTTTGTTAATGTGCCAGAAGGAGCGTATCTAGAGTTCAATGTCAACAATATCCCAGAGTCCATGGACTATGACATCCTTATACGCTACGAACCACAGGTAACACAGTTTACATGTCATTAGCTGTTTTTTCATAAACCTTAAATGCCTGCTTGTAATGCTGTTTGTGCTTTTGACTGACTTCTCTTGCAGCTTCTATTTCAGAGGCTCATGAGCAAGTCTTTTCCATACACTGTCAGAATCTTACCAATTTCACCTTAATGTTTTCCCCCAAAACAAGCAAGTTTTTGCTAAACTCAATACTAAAGTAAAGGAAGGTGATAGTAATCCAAGATCAGAGCATTTTCATTCATGTTCTTCATCCACTTCACCCTGTTCAGAGATACAAGTGGCCATCCCAGCACCAGACAAGAAATGGGGTCAGCCATGGACAGATCTACCTTATGACAAACAACTAGTCATGCCAACACTCATGGTCAATTTACACCACTAATTAACCCAATCTGTCTGATTTAGGTTGTGGGAAAAAGCTAGAATAAACGGAGAAAGGCTCCTGATGAGATTCAATCCAAGAAACACCAACACACCAGACCAGGCCTCCTTAGAGACATATGTTTTCTATTATAAATGTTAAAAAAAAATAAATTCTTTTTAGGTATTCTCAGAAGCATCTATTTCACCATAACTTCCTCCATTGCGCTGAATTCTGAAAAAATTAATATTAATAGCTATGGAAAAGGAATGTGCTAGCTAAAAATAATGCTTAAAACTATCTAAAGACACTGGTGCTACCTCACACCTTGTCAGTTGAGTATAATTTAAGTAAAAACACATGAAATCAATTCGGTTATATTTGTGTTGGCAAATTCACAACAGTCATCTCAAAACAGTCCAATTCATAACAATTAATTGTAGTCTACTTATAATCCAATTAACCCACATTAGTCAACTTATAAGACAATATATGTTATGTATTTAATTATGGTCACATTAAATAAACTGTAAAAAATTGCCTAGCTAAGAAAACAAAAACCAAAGGATTGAATCAGATCTCCCAGTATTGAGAGACAGCAGTGGAAATGAATGAAAAACTCTCTTTTAACAGGAAGGATAACTTCCAGCAGCACTGAATAATAGTGCATCTAATTTACTAGATAAACGTTTCACCTAATTAACAATACATTGATATCTGTGTGTGTTGATAGCTACCACAGCAGTGGGAGCAGATGAACATGCGAGTGAAGCGTCCCGTCTTCAACCCACCAAACTACTCTGCCCACTGCAGCAACTCCATCCAGACTGGAGATGAGCAGTCCGTGTCTCTCCCACCTGGATCCAGGTAAAACATTTACGTAACGTTGTGTCTCCTCAGCAACATACTCACCGCACACGCTGAGTCTCTGATGTGTTGCAGGCATGTGCTGCTGGTGAGACCCGTGTGTTTTGAGAAAGGACTGAACTATACGATCCACCTCACCCTCCCGCTGTACTCGTCAGATAGCCACGTCCAGAATCCGTACACACTCATCGACTCAGTATGTTTAATTTACATTTCTTCTAGAGTTTCTTCTTGATGCTTTTCACCTATAAACCCATGTATGCTGAGTTCCCTTTAAAAGCTAGAAAACTAAATGGCTTTCTCTGTCCACAAAGTGCTCCAAATAAAGGTCACTCCACAAAGTCCAAGCAGAAAAATGACTCCACTTCTCTGTTCTATCAAACCTGTGGTTCTGTGGTCTCCAATACTCCTGTGACCCTGTGTTTTGTTTATAGTTGGTGCTGATACCTCGAGTCAGAGAGCTAAATATGTTTCATGGGACAGAAGGTGAAGGAGCGTGGGATACCTTCCAGCGCTATCGGTGCCTGGAGACCAGCCAGAGTGTTGTCAAAAGCCCAATGACAGACATCTGTAACGACTACATCTTCAGCGTCTCTGCTCTGCTGCACAAAGGAGCCATGGGTACGTTGTAATGTCCGCACGTGTTATCTGTCCTTACAGTGGCTGATATTTATTTCATATTTTAATTAGGTAAAACAAGTACTTTTTGCATAGTCTTTTCATCCTTTGATGTAGTTTTCCCTTTAAACTTAAATAAATAATGAGGTTAAAATTTGATTTTACTGTGAACAAAGTGTTTCTCAGTACAAAAAATATCAAAGAAATGGAAAAAAATACATTTTTCCTTAGTCTTCTACTCTCCTGTTAGCTTTCTGGTTTGTGTGTTTCTGATGTTATTTGACTATTTGGTTTTTATTCTGTTTTTTTGTGATGTTTGGTGTCTTTACTGTGGTTTTGTTTCCCTCTGAGGTGGATTTGTGTCTCTCACTGGGTTATTTATTTTTCTCTTTAAGGATTTTTAATGTCTCAAGTGAATTTTTTCCTTTAATTTCTCCTCTAAGCCAAACTCTAACCAGATAAAACCTCTTTGGAATTAAATCTCTTTATCATGAGTAATCTGACCAAGGAGGCAGCACAACCACATGTTTACAAAGTACCACATAAAATAGACAAAACACAATAAGTAAATAGATATTTACTGTATATACACAAAATACATGGAATGAAATATTCAGAAAAGTTTAGAAGAAGTCAAGGGAGTTTCCCTCTTAAGCCCTTGTAATAAACTCAATCTCCTGGAGAGATCAATTTTGTTAATATTAAATCAGTTTGTAAATTATTCTGAGTGGGAGGAGCAGCATATTTAAACATTTTTCACCAAGTTCTGTTCTCGGGAGCAACATCTGCAGAGGACATTGGGGGCCATATTGATTCTGCTTTTTTGACATATAGGTAACCAAATATAGAGGAGCTACACATAGTTTAAAGGTCCCATATTATGCAAAATTCACTTTCTAAAGGTTTTCAAACTGTCATTTGTGCCTTCAGAGCCTGTGTATGAGGCTCAAGATTTAGACAATTCCGTCACCTCTCTTATTTGCTTGCTCCACTTTTTAGCAAATGTGTCCTCAAACAGGTAAGTGTGAGATCTTTTCGTTTGTGATGTCACAAAGGGAAACCACTCTCCCCAGTAGTGGATACTGCCATAGACCTGCCTCCCCAGCTAGCTGAGCCTGCCCTCTAAAATCACAGAGTGGGTGCCAGTAAAAGCTGGATCCTCTTCCAGAGAGGGGCATGGAGTAGGCATGGACAGACACCACTCATGAACATTTAAAGGTTTAGACACAGGAACCGTCCGTTTTCAGTAGCGCTCACTAGAGCTATTTTTTAAATGGCTGAAATGAAGGACCAAGGCTGAATTTGGGGTAATACACTTTGAAAACAATGTTGTTGGACCTCTGAAACCCATATGAAATTCTTGAAGAAATATATAATATGGGATCATTAATATAGAGATGGCCATTTAGTAGTAGTATACAAAATGCAGCGATGTGTGCAACTACCACTACTAATAATGAAACACGAGACACAATGGTTGACAGCATCTATGATGAAATTGAAATTGTTTCTAAAAAAAAAGATCAATGGTAATACCTAAATAACTGCACGATGTAACAAGCTCTATTTCAACCCCGTTGAAAGCTTAGGTAGATTAGATGGTTGTTTTTGTGTTTTAGGTTTGAGTTTATGCCTATTTAAGTTAGTTAAAGTGTTAAGAGTTTTGTGTAGTTTTGACTTTATTTTGTTTCTGTTTTGTACCTCTGTGGTGCTGTTCTTTGCCTCTCCTTTTTAGGAATGTTATGTGTTTTATTTAAAGATTTTTCTTGTCTCTTAAGTAATGCTTTCTGTCTGTTAGCTTCAGTTTTGTGTTTCTAATGCTATGTTAAGTCTCTTCGGAGGGATTTTGCTGTGTAGTGCCATGTTTCTGAGGAAACTTTATATCTCTCGTGTATCTGAGATATAAATATCTGGTCTATTAATCCATCAGTGTCTGTAGGACATTGTCACAGTGTACCTTAAAGTAAAATTCCTTTACATCAGAATTTAGACCAGAAATGTACTTTTTTAAACCATTTGGAACCTAAATACACGGTTAGATAAGAATTTATTAGAAACTCAAGCCTTTTTGTGGTACTTTTTAAAGGGTGTTTGATGCTTTACTATCTCTACAGGAACTGTAAAGATTATCTTAACTCTACATGTTTTCTACATCCTTCCAGCATGTCAGTGTGACCCTCAGGGATCACTCAGTACCATGTGTGAGCCCAGCGGAGGTCAGTGCAAGTGTCGACCCAATGTTGTGGGGAGGAACTGCGATCATTGTGCTCCAGCTATGTTCCTGTTCAGCCCCGCCGGCTGCAGATGTGAGTGTCTACAGCTTGTCGCTCAATGCCTGCTTGTTAAAATCAGTTTCTTTATTAATCCAAGTTTCACCCCTAGCATGTGGCTGTGATCCTCTGGGCTCCATCAGCGCGTTCTGCCACGAGGCGACCGGTCAGTGCGACTGTGTCCCCGGTGCCACAGGACGCCAGTGCTCCCACTGCCTGCCAGGTTTCTGGGGCTTCCCTCAGTGCCGACAGTGCCAATGTAATGGCCACAGCGAGTACTGCCACCCTCAGACCGGGGAGTGTCAGGGCTGTACAGACTTTACTACTGGACACCACTGTGAGAGGTACAATGTGATGATAATGATTAATTGAGAGAGATAAGCACATTTAGATGCAATTCAGATAGAAGCTGCTCCAGATTCTTTTTTCGCTTAATCATAGCAGCATGATATTGTGCAATAAAAAGCGGAATTAGATCTAAAGTGTTAATTTATCTTACTTCCAGGTGTCTGAATGGTTACCATGGTGACCCACAGCTGGGATCAGGTAGCTACTGTCGCCCTTGCATGTGTCCAGACGGGCCACGCAGTGGCCGGCAGTTCGCAGACAGCTGCTACCTTCTGGCTGACATCAACCAGCTGGTTTGTATGTGCAGCCACGGCTACAAAGGTGTGTAAACATACAAGATTTCGCAGATTTGTTTGTATGTACGCAGCTCAGAAGAGCAGCTTGTGTCATCACGTCTTCAACTAACACACACGTCACATGCTGCACACCCAAACCCTCCAACCCTCTGTAATTACCACGCTGGACTCTTTTGCAGTGTCCAAATTCAGGGTCTGCACACGATTCGTAGGCCACACACGTCATCACGGTGCGCGAAGCACACTCCGTATCCTACGTAGTCTGCGCACTTCAAAGTGTGCAGACCCTGAACTGGGACACACCTTTTCTTTTCATTCTCCAGGAAAAGATTCGTTTAACTCTGGCTTTCTTTCATCATCCAGGTGCCAGGTGTGATGAATGCGCCCCAGGTTACTATGGAAACCCTCTGGTTCCTGGAGGACGCTGCATGCCCTGCCAGTGTAACAACAACATCGACATGCATGACCCTGAGTCCTGCGACGCCCGCACAGGCGCCTGTCTTAAATGCCTGTACCATACTCAGGGCCACACATGTCAGCACTGTAAACTGGGTCACTATGGCAACGCTGGCACACAGAGCTGCAGGAGTGAGTATGACTGTATAGACTACACAATCCAACTTTAATAGCAAATAATTGCTCAATATGGGACACAACAGTGACGTGTGATACAATGACCACCTGGACTCCTCTGTGCAGAGTGTATGTGCTCCTTGGTGGGAACGCTCCCTCAGGTCTGTTCGTCCTCTGATGACTGTCAGTGTGATCAGCGTAGCGGCCAGTGTCCCTGCCAGCCCAACGTGGTCGGTCCGAACTGCGACCGCTGCGCTGCTGACATGTGGAACATCGCCAGCGGCACAGGCTGCCATGGCTGCGACTGTGACCCTGTCCACTCCATCAGGTCCTCCTGCAATGAGGTGGGTCAGGCACAGCAGTTAACACCAAATCTCAATAACAGTCGTTTTACTCACATTAAAAAATATATATATCTATATTATCAACCAAAGGACTAAAGGATCCTATTTCTTTATCTGACTCATAAGAAAATAGACGCATATCCAGCAGACAGATAAATATACTATGCCTTAATTCTTTATTAAAAATAAATGAAACTGTTAAACAAAAACCAGGAGTCCCTTTATTATTTCCTGTTTTAGTATCACAGCTGCAGCTCCACTTTTTTCTTTCTGAATGTGATCTACAGCTGAAGAGCACTAATAAGTCTTGTCTCAAAATGAACAGTTTTTCTTCCACCACGTGAAAACAAGGAAGAAAAATTTCCCATACCCCTCCCAGTAACAATGAAACAGCAGGGCTGTGACCATCCCACCTAATAACACAGGCCTGTGGTTGTATAATTCTTTTGATATATTGACTCCAGCTGTTTGGGAATTGCTTCTTTTAGTGTTTTTCCTGCAGCTCTGTTTTACCCAAACAAATGTGCACGAGAAGAGCTGAATACTGGGTCCCCCTCTCTCTCTCACACACACAAACATTTTGGTTTCTGTGTTTACTGGCTGCACTCCATCAGAGGAAGGAAGTCTCAAAATACTTCATGGAATAACTGAATACACATTTTACCAAGAGAGGGGAGTGCTACCAAAGTACAAAGCTCCATTGTGTCTACATGCGAAACAAAAGCTTTGAAACTTGCAGAAAGCAGTCTGGTAACTACACAAAGAGTGCCTGATGGTACTTTGCATTGTTGACCTTATATGTGGTGTTCGTTTTGTTGTAGGTTTCAGGACAGTGTGTGTGCAAATTAGGCTTTGGTGGCAGGACTTGTCGGGAGTGCAAAGAACTTTTCTGGGGGGATCCAGAGGTCAAGTGCCATGGTAAGACTTCACGCAGTATAACCATTTACCTCACCACTGCCAGATCCTGTCAGCAGCATTTTCAACCACAGCAACAAACCAAACCATATAAAACCTGTTATAACAGGTGTGTTTGAGTGTGCCTATAACCAGCTTTATGGCCTGCAACATAAGAGCTGAATTTAGGCTACATTCAAGTCAGCTGCACTTTGCTAATGTGAGTTTGCTTACAACAGCAGCAGCTATTGCGGGAATACCGACTAAAGCAAGACTTTTACCAGAAACTCATTATTAAAAAAAACCCAACTGAAGCACATTGTCAAGATGGTGAAAAGAAAGCAAAGTAAAAGGAGAAGAAATATCCTCCTTTCTTTTGTAGCAACAACAATATCACTCCTGAGTGGTTTCCAGCTAGAAATAAAATGTTATGTAAAAAATCTGAGAGAACATCAGATGTTCAGATAAAAAAATCACAATACATTGTTTACGAGAAATAATTCACAGCTTGTTTCTGCTACCCATGATAACATGACAGTATGGCCAAATTTGACACTGAAAGACTTAAAGGTCTGCTAGGTCTGGATTTTAACCATCTTTACTTGTTTAAAAGTTTTGTACAATGACAACATTTCAGCCTTTTATGGACAAAATACATTACCAACTTGACTGGCTGTTAACGGACAGACAGGATCATGAGAAACTCTACTCTTGCCTTGTTTTGGATGTTTTCTTGACTCAGGAGGTCTTTGTAAAAAAAAAGCTCTACACTAAACATCCAATCAGATAGCTTCAGTTTAATTTCCCATCCAGAGTCAAAACATCTTTTTCTTAACATATAACCATTTATCTCCATTTCCTTTTAAACTCAGATCTTTTTTCCTTATTTGAAGATCTCATGAGATGTGACTCCTGAGTCACGGCTTTATTTTGTTTTTCTTTAGTTTTCTTCATTTTCTTGGTGTCAGCTTATGGCATTGGGAGGAAACATACCAGTGGCCATTTTAAATAGTTTCCACATTTCTTAGAGTGAGTAGCATTTTTTAAAAACATATATTTAAAAGCGACTTGTATTGTCAGCCAAACAAGATGCTTAAGAGAACATCTGGTGATACGAGTGTCTCACAGTAGCTGGCTCAGCCTCAGAAAGTGGGCGCTAGAGGGAAAGAGTAAAAATTAACTTGGGGCAGGAGAGGGAGGGGATATGGGAATGACCCCTTTAAAGCCCCTTCATGAGAACCAGATGTTCTTCAAGACTCCAAAGCATCCCAATTTCTTCATGGACCAACACCCAGGAGATCCCAGTATTCCTAAATTATTCCAGCTGCCCTCCTTTATGTTTTCTTAAGCTGGTAAACCAGCTGTTCATTGCTTCCTATCGGCACAGATGCTGCTGCGTTCATGGGAACTAAGGCCACCTCTGTGAGAAATGAGTGGGAAAGATGCTGTATGTTATGTGTCAGAGCATCTTAGACATGTGGAGTTCATCATTATGGACAGATTTGGATGTCAGAGACATGTCTAACACTTCCCTTCTCAACGTCTGTGTGTATGTGATCCAAATCATCATGTGCACTAACCCATAATCATCCATCAACAATGTGCTTCAACAGTCAGGTGTTATAATTCACCGTGACAGAAAGAAAACTTTAAACCAGAGATTTTTGCTCCATAAATCACACAAATAAATGCAGCAGAACTGCTGGTGTAAACCTGTGAAAGGCTGCATTCCTTGTGTCTGACTAAGGATCCTTCTGATTTTCAGGGGAGGGAAGGAAGTTCTGCTATTTGCTTTTGCACACTGACCCAAACTTGAGAGATCAGCAGGAACTTCAGGGTCATATTCGTGTCTGTTTATTTACTGTAGGCAAAGAGGTTTGAATAAACTTTAGCTTCAGTTGGCTTATTCCCCGGATGAAACATGAAAACCTCAGAGAGATTATACTTTAATAGCAAAAAACAAAAGATAAAACTGCAGTACTTTTCGGAACTGCAAAATAAAGAATTAAACATGTCACTTTCTCTACATTCTGTTACACAGAATTACCTTATTATTTATATGGTGATTTTTTAAGAATTAATCTTTTATCTTAAATATGTTATTAAATAAGTTATTATATAATATTTTTATATTTAGATTTTATTTCTATTATCTCAAATTATTTTCCATTATTTTTCTTCAATATAATTAATTTTACATTATAAAAAGTTATAAAACTTTTGTATTAATATTTATCTTGATAAAAAAAAATATATATAACTTTATCATATCAATATGTTTTCCAATAATTCTATTATCTTCATTATCCATTTTAAATTACTATATTTAAAAGGTGAATTTTTTATGTTATTATTTTAATATTTATATGACTTTAGATTGTTTTTGAAAAATAAAAATATATACATTTTTTATTATTTTTTATTATTTTATTATAAAAATGATTTTCCAGAAATTAAGTATCTTTAATTTCAAACAAGTTATGTAATTTAGTTTCTTATTTTTTCAACATGGAAGCAAAGAAAATCAAAGCTGCTGTTATTAACACGTTTTTTTGTTGTTGTTTTTTTTATTAAAGTATGGCTGTATAATGTAACCAGAGTCCTCAGTGTAAAGCATGCTTTAGCTCATTGTTTTAGTTAATTGTTCCTTATCTTAATTGTTGCCTTTGACGTTATATCCATGCAATTTACTTATGCTTCCAGCTTGTGACTGTGACCCCCGGGGAATCTCCAGCGAGCAGTGTCACCGTGCCACGGGACAGTGTACATGTGTGGAGGGTGTTTCAGGCCTGCGATGTGACAAGTGTGCCAGGGGCTACCAGGGAGAGTTTCCGGCCTGTGAACGTTGCCATCATTGCTTTGCTATCTGGGACGTCGTGGTTGGTGAGCTGACCAATCAAAGTCGACGTCTTGAAGCCCAAGTGAATGAGCTCCTGACCAGCGGCGTGACGGCACCGTACAAAGAGTTAGTCAGCAGCCTGGAGAAAAACGCCAAGGCTGTCAGAGAGATAGTGGAGAACAAGACTGCAGCAGTGAAGCTGGAGCATGTACCAGACCTGATGCATCAGATTACGTATGTATACGAAAAAATAAAAGTGCACTGAGGATGGTCGCAAAATTCTTTTAATTAATGTGTAATTTTCTCAGAGGTTTGATGTCCTACCTCAACGGGAAGCTGAATTCAACCGAGGAGACACTGAGCCTTCTAGATGTTGATGCTAACACCACAGACGCAAACTTAGATGTACTGACTAATGAGGCCGACATGCTGGAGCAAAATGTCCAGGAACTGAGACAACAGGTGCACAAGGCCAAAAATGCCAACATCTATGGTGAGAAGTTAAACTGTAGAGAAGAGGCGGAGTGTTTCTTTAAACACAAGCATGAAGTGCACGTTTACCAGCAAGCACCTTACTTGCATAAACCATTAAACCAGTTCCCTAAATTTAACCATTCCCAGGTGCCATGGGAACCATTTCTGATGCACACATGCAGTCCAGGATTGCAGAGGACCGTGTTAAGGCCTCCACCAGTGATCCTGGCAACACAGTAGAGCAGTCTGCAGCTCTACGGAAAGCAACAGAGGACAAACTGAGCAGCAATCAGAAGGAATTTGACCGAAAGCACCAAAGAAACGCAAATAAGTTGGACAAACTTTCCAAAGAGGTGGACAAATTTGACATGTCTTTACTCAGTAAAAAGGTAAAAAACATTGGAAATACAAAATCTTCCCTCTATTGCCCTCGCTGAAACCTAAATGATATTTTTATGTTAATGTTCATGTAGACATGTGGCACTGCACACAAAGGTGAAGGTGAAGACTGCTCCCCCTGCGCTGGGTTAGGATGTCTCGGGGAGGACGGAGCACCTCAGTGTGGAGGTGAAGGGTGTAGCGGCCTCGTCACAACCTCAAAAAATTCTCTCAAATCAGCAAAGAACTTGGATGAGGAGATCCAAGCAGCTATGCAGGAGGTGGACAAACTCTCTAGGATGGTGAGTTGATTTTATAGTTTTTTTTAAGAAGCAGTTTAAAATAATTCCAAGTGAATAAATCACAGAACCTGCTGTGATCAGGTGTGGGAAGCCAACATGCGTGCAAACGAGGCCAAGGCGAACGCTATGGAGGTGCTGACCAAATCCAACCAAAGCAAGGAGAGGGTGGTGCAGAGCAATGGGCAGCTCCGCAACCTCATCAAAGAAATACGAGACCTCCTGACTGGTCAGTGCACCATAAACTCTTACATTTCACAATCACTTTGAATTTTACAGAAGCTCAGAAATCATACATAAATTTTACCATATTGCTTGAGAGGCAGATAACAGGTAATCTAGGTTTTTATTTCTGGTAATCCAGATGAAAAGGCGAATGTGTCCGTGATCGAGGCGGTGGCCAACGAGGTGTTGGCTCTAGAGATGCCCACTTCGACGGCAAAGTTGCAGGAGCTGACGAAGGAGATCAGGGAGAAGGTCAGCAGTCTTACCAGCGTGGAGACAATCCTCAGTCAGAGTGCTGAGGACATCCAGGCTGCTGAGTCACTCCTGAGACAAGCCAGGGAGGCAAGGTAGAAAACATATAAATCAAGTTACACTGCCTGTCTCCAAAAAACCCTCAAAAAACTTCAACTAAGATTTAACTAAGCAAATAGAACCTCCAATTAGATAATTACTGCATGGATGTTTCAGCTGGCAATAAGTTTTTGAACCCTAACTGATGCAGCGAGTAACTTATTATTTCTTAAACAATCATGTGGGGAGACCCATCCTGTGGTTGTGAAAAAGTTGTTAATCTGTTTCAGAAGTTTAAAATTATTGGCATCAAGAAAAAAACAAAAACATCCACACAGATTGTTGAAACTACTAACACTGGGTTAGGAACTATCAAGCCCAATTTTAAAACTACAAGGATAGTGGGGAACCATCATCTTTGAGGACAAAATGTGTTCCCAAAAAGAATATTGAATGATTGTGATTAGTGATCATTAAATGTTTGGTGAAATCACCATTTATAAAAGGCCATCATAACATTTTGAGTTATGTTGCTAACAGACTGATAGACAAACCAAGGCCGTGGAATACATGACCTCCACTTGGCGGAGGTAAAAAAAAAAGAAACAATGGTAGAACTCATGGCTATGTTTGATAGCAAAAGTAAAAACATTTCCACATAAACTACGTGAAGACAAATGTTGTGACTGAACAACTGGTAGCCATAAGAAAACCACTAATCAGTAAGGCTAACTGGAGAAAAAGGCTTTAATTTACTAGGTAGTATAAAGATTGGACACTGGAGCAATGGAAGAAGGTTGCGTGGTTTGATGAGTCCGCAGTAATGGGAGCGTCAGGGTAAGAAGAGAGGAGGATGAGGTAATACAGCCATCATGGCTAGTGCCTACTGTACACGCCTGTGGGGGCAGTGCTATGATCTAGGGTTGCTGCCGTTGGTCAGGTCTAGGTTCAGCAACATTGTGCACACAAAGAATGAGGTCAGCTGATACCTGAATATACTGAATTACCAGGTTATTCCATCAATGGATCTTTTATTCCTTGATGGCACGGCTATATTCCAAGATGACAATGCCAGAATTCATCAGGCTCAGATTGTGAAAGAGTGGTTCAGGGAGCAGGAGACTCTCCCATTATCAATACAAGATCTTGGAAAAAAATTAAAGCAATTCTAGATGCAAATAAATGTAAAATTACAGGAGCTTATCAAAACAATGCCCCAGCAAATATGTACCATTATAAAAGCTAAAGGCGGTTTAACTAAATCTTAAGAGTGTTGGACTCTACTGGGACGTGCAGTGTTATTCACTTATGGAGAGTTAATATGCACATTTTTGTCCATCAGCGAGAAGGCATCAAACATTAAAGAAACAGCAGACGTAGTGAAGGCAGCCCTGGATGAGACCGAGCGTGCTCAGAGCGTTGCCATGGGCGCCATCCAGCTCGCCCAGAACAACACTAGAGGCACCATGGATCTGCTCAACTCTGTGAGTCCCACTCTAGAGACGATACAGAGATAGCTGTCCATTTTCTCAACAGTTGTATTTGCAAATCTTCATCTTTGCCTACTTTAGGTGCTGTAGTGTCAGCACATTTCAGAGAGATTGGGCATGTTGTAGCACCTTTCATGTCTTTAATGTGTGTGATTGTGTGTCAGGTGGAGTCGGAGACGGCCATGTCCGAGTTGAAGCTCAGTAACACGACAGGTCGTCTGGTGCAGCTTGAGAGGGAGGTCGGCCTCCTGAGGCAAAACGACCTGGAGGTGAACCAGATGGTGGAAAAGACAGAACGCATCACTGACCAGGCCAAAGAAGACGCAGAGAAGGCGCAGCAGGTCTCAGCACACACTCATTTACTCATTGTTACCCTGTGCTATGGCTTACTTTTAAAATTGATTTCATATGTCATCATTTTTTGTGCTTTGTTTTGTTCGTGTGTGCAGGAGTTTGATGAGGAGGTGAAGCATAAATTTGAGGTGGTGGAGGAGCAGGTGGAGGATAAAGGGGAGTTGGTGCTGCAGGCCAGGAGGAAAGCAGAGGAACTACAGAAGGAAGCCAGAGAGCTACTGGAGCAGAGCAGCAGCAAGCTGCAGAGACTCGGAGGTGAGCATTTTGATAAATTTACCCAACATGTCCAATATACAGATGATACAGCTCTTTGATGCCGCTGGCCCAGGTTAGAATCTTAGCTTGTCATCCACTTTCCTGTCCAACTACTGCTCAATAGAGTACACTATAATCACGATATCTTAAAAACTGTCCATTTCAGGCACATCAAAATCAGGCAGAACATGAAGTCATAAGATAGTGTTTAAGCCTCAAATGCAATTAGACAAACCCAGTTTTTGATTAGAGGAATTATTGTGGGACTGGGTGAACCTAAGGTGTGAGGGGCCAGAGATGAATAAAGAATCACATCTGAACGGATGACAATTCAGTTCAAGCTGAAACCAGTGAAGGTTGTTCCCACTGTAATGAGTCGTCACGGGGGACCCGGAATTTCAGCCACACACACACGGTGATTAAGGTGTTAACAGGGAAATGTTTATTGAGCGTAGAGGAGGACAGGAGCAGTCCGGAAGTAGGTGGCAGGGTCCTGAAAACGCTGTGGAACACAGTATCCAAAAGGCTCCAGAAATAAACAATGAGGTTATGCCATCCAACAAGGTATATGGGTCAGGAAGGCATGGCTTAGAATAACTAGGCAGGAAACGGATACAAAACGGGGGTCATAATCCAGATAGGCAGGGAGCAGGAAAATCCGACAAGGAATCAGGCACCAGGAAATCCAAGAAACGTAGCTGGGTCGACAACAGGAATCTAGAGCCAGGATAAAAATGCTGGATATCAACAAGGAGTATTGCTGACCATCTAGCAGGGAAGCAGAGACTGGAGAGTGTATAAGTAGGGCGGGAGCAGGTGAGAGCTGGATCCTCAGCCCAGCAGCGACCAGGACACAGAGAAGTTTAGCTGTTATTAGTAATACTTTTTGATAACAATTTTGCATTTTGCACAAAGAAAAACCAAGTTTATACACACAGGTTCAACAGTAATGTGCATGATCTGCACATATATAATGCTAATAAACAATTAATTGTTATTATTTTTATGTAGCTGTGATGTTGTTAGAGAGGCCATGATGTTCCAGTTATGAAAGTTTACCACAAGCCAAATTCAGTTTTTTCCATGTTTCGTTCATGAAAAAAAGCCGAAGGACTGATTACATAAACAAGCTGCTGAGACCAGTGAACGAGATTCTCCTCTGCTTAGTGAGATTACAAACATTTTGTTTTGCGTGTTGGTTTTATCTTCCACTCTGAGTTTATTTTGCTTTGTTTGGTCACATTTCCAGCTGAATGTCTGTTGGTTGGTTAATAGTTTGTCATCTTTAAACCCACAATCAGATTTATCACCGCGATTTTTTAAGCTGACCATTTTTCACCAGCAACTGCACAAAATAATAATAAACATAGTAAACAAAATTCTAACCTTTAATAAAACATTCATTACAAATCAGCAATACATGTACAAATATCCTCTCACTTTAAACACACCTCCTGCTGTCTTTTTCAGAGTTGGAGCGCTCCTATGAGGTCAATCAGAACATCCTGGAGAGCAAAGCTGCAGAGTTGGCCGAGCTTGAGCGGACCGCCCGCCGCATCCTGGACGAGATCAGCCACAAAGTGACGCTTTACAGCACCTGTCTGTAATGAGACGTCTACCGGCTGGGACTTCAGTGCTCCTCAAAATATTTGAACTTACTGCTCCCAGATGAGTGCTCTAGTTCATAGCTGTTTAAACTAAATATGGTAATATATTTGACATTGTCGGTGCCAAAATGTGTTTTAATGATGGCAACAAGCTGCCAGAAGCCATTAAAGTATTAAATGAGTCCCAAAGGAAACCACTAGAAGCCAACGTGACCTCAAAACCTAGAATGTTTTTAGTTTCACAAGCTACTACAATCTGTTTAACTATATGACTGAACATGTGTATAAAAATATTCAAGTTTTACATACACTTAATAGGCCAGAAACTATTGTTAATGAATTGTGCTATAATACCTAAAAACAATAAAATATTACTGCACCATTAATGAACTCAGAGAAGCATCTTGTTGTTTTTATGTTTGTACTAAAGGTGGAAAACATCCACAACTCCCTATGTACAAGGTTTATCCCGATTAAACAATTACATGAGATTTTGTGTAAATGAGTTAGACATAAACAAAAACTAAAACATTTGACTGCACAAATAAATTTGCAATAAAGTAATGAATTTTACCCATTTTATGTGACAAACGTATGCGTTTTTTCACACATCTTTGCTGCTTCCATGGTAATTAGGAGGGTAAGCAGCATCCAGGTGGCATTAATTAAATGCACATCATTAACTGATCTGGATGTCAGTATATCTGAAAAGGCTGGAACAATAAAGTATGTATCTGTCCAAAGAAAGAAACACATTAACAATTAACTTAGAGAAACTATTGCTGCTGCTCATAAATCTGGGAAGTTGTAAGTCCATTTCCAAACAACTTCAGAGTCCATCTAAATACCCGGACAGACTCAGTTCACCAACTAAAAAAACATTTACCACAGTTGAAGTATCCGTATTTTAACTTAGTTTCTGTTATTTATAGCATGATTTGATTATGTGTGTTGGATGTATTTACCGAGGCCTGTTTCAGAAAAGAGGTTCAACTAACTCGAGTCTGACAGGCTTTAGAAAGGTAAGCTATATTCTACTTTACTATGATTGTACATCTATTATTTAGCTAGTTTCAACATAACCCAGTTTTATTGAATTCAAAGTGGTTTATTACCTCCTAAAAAAAACAAAACAGTAAAGTTTGGTTTTTCTTCCTTGCACCGATTGGATACTTTGTGGTGCATTCACTGGCACTCGGACATGAGAATTTCATCCTTTTTGACTAGATATGCTTCAAATGAGAGCAAATTTGTATATGAATGCAAATAGTATGTAGAAAAAAAAAGTCGTGTTGAAGAGAAAAAAACAGATTTTATTATATTTTATTGAAATAAGCATTAAAAGTAATAATTTCTGCTAAAATAGATCACCCTCACTGAAAGAAAGAACAAACATCTAAAGATGACCAAACTACATACATGGGTTTAATTGGCACTGTAATTTTACAAGGAAAATCATTTTCGCAGTGGTATGCCAAGTTCGTCATCCATTTGTTGAATTATTTACGAAATTACCCCACAATCTCAAGATTCAACAATACAATCATAAGTCCACAGAACTGTTTTAAACCAATTACAGCTTTATGAGGGGGGACAAAAACACTGCAGCAGCACTGTTGTCATGTAGTTGTGAAGGTGAGGCTACAGATCTTTTAATTTATCTTAAAATGAAAACAAGAGTAAATCATCCATTTTTTACACCCACTTGTTTCAATTTAGGGTTGCAGGGTGAGAATAAAATCCATTTACTTAAGTCATACCATCATAGGCCATCTAAAAGAGGCCAACTGGAATATGAGCAGCTCAATAAGGCAAGGTTAAGTATTTTAAACAGAAGCTGTTGAAGTCATCTGGTGTAAAAGTGATAGTAGATGGTCAGAGTGGAACCCTCACAACCTGAAATTTAAACACTGACCCCAATTACAGCTTTAAGCTCCACTTAAAGTCCTTTTTTTCCCTGTAAGTCATTGGGCGAAGACATGTTGAGGATGATATGGTTGAGCCTGTGTTTCTGGCTCTAGTCTCTGCTGCTGGGATTATGTGGTGGAGGAGCTCCTTCCACTGGTGCGGAGCTGGGTACCGAGAGCAGTTGGCCGCCATGCATGCGTTCATTGGCACGCAGCTGGCATCCATCCTGAAGCATCCGTATAGCTATCCTAGCGATGTTGCGCGAATCATCCAGCCCACAGTGAGGACGGCCTTGGTACTTCATACCAAGCTTCTCCAGCATGGTGCTCAGCTTTGTCTGTGTGCGGGGCACCTGGAAGAAAACTTATGTTATTTAGCAAATATTTAAATTTGCCAAAACTAGGTATCTGACAAAATATCTTTATGTGGTGAGCTCTGTACTCCAAAGGGGCAGCAGACATTTATCTCAGTATCAGTCATACAAAAGACAATAAACTCTAGTTTAACCTTGTTGGCGACTCTGCTGTGAACAAAGGAGCCCAGACGGAAAAGCTCCACCGTCTTTAAAAGAAAGGCTTTCAGGGAAGTTAACACTTCGGTCCAACACCAACACACATGCTTTACCTTGAAAAAAAGTGCTGTTTCTGAGTAATGACTCCTTTAAGAAAATGATTGTTGTGGACCACCTATTTTACTGATGTAACAGGACCGTTTTTTATTGCAGTATCATCTGCTTCTGGAGTACAGTATGACTTCAAAGATAGGTTGCATTTGCAGCACGTCACATCTCTTTTGTCGAGGCCCTTTTATGCATGAATTATTGCCTCGTAAATATAGCATGATTCGTCATGCAATTAACTTCAGTCATGACAGCATTAAGACTAGGAGTGACAAATGTGGGTGCAGAAGAACTTGGGAATAAAAAAGGACAAGTTTGGATACAATAGTTGGTTACTGTTGGTTACAAGAGATGACACAACTAGAGCTGGCATCGATTAAAATTTTAAGATTTGATTCGATCCGATCTGTTCTGATCCAATATTGATTTTGGGTCAGTGTTGTTCGAACAATTTTTTAGCTATTACCTGAATTACATTACTTTGTAGTTATGCAACATATTAATACTAGTATTATATTGGCATTCAACCGCAATTTAATGAAGTATTTGTAGGTAAAGATGGCTGTAAGGACCCTTCTAGACTGTTGACACAATTGCTTTCACAGACGTGCTGTGGGGCAAAATTACTGAACAGATCCAGGGCAGAACAGAGGACACCAGAGATGTATATACCTGCAGCAATAGACTGCTAGTGGGACACTAACCTAGTGTATTATTAAAAATTATGATATAAGAACACAAATGCAAATTTATTTCAACATTGGGCAAGGTATTGTCACTAATTTCCTGAACTGATTCGATATCGATTTAATTTACAGCTAATTATGTAACACCACATTTTTCCTGAATATTAAAAACATTTTCAGAAAACTTTTCTTATATATAAAACACTGAGTACATTTACTAGACAATCAAAACCTGTAATCTGTTCTGACACATCTACATTCTTAATTTCTGAAGTACTATAACAATACAGGGTTTCCCAGATTGAATGAAATGCTGTTGTGGGACAAAACAAATAAACAAACAAACAAAAAAACACAGAACAGAAAAAAAGTTAAACTTTTTAAATGTCCTGATTTAAACGCTTTGAGTCGCTCTAATTATTC
>JBAMHW010000026.1:7657496-7684119 GCA_037177495.1 Rhadinocentrus ornatus
GAAACCCGTGTGTGTGCGTGTGTGTGTGTGTGTGCTGACTGCCGTGGACACAGAGAGCAGGCGCAGCTATAACATGCTGTCATGTAGACCAGATAAAAAGCATCAGACTGTTTACTGGACGAAGTGTAAACCTGTTCTAGATTAAATGTGACTTTAAATGAGCGCATCGGATTCATTTTAAACTATGTGCGCGGTGACATCACTTCCTGTTGAACGTGGTAGTGACGGCTAGCATTAGCTGCTAATATGAGTGCCGCAATCTCACAACGGAGGCAACACAGGAAACTAGCAGTGTGTGCATACATGCTAAGATCTCACCAAACCTCGGTAAGTCACGCAGGAGTAGGGTCACGCTACCGGAAATGAGGCCGTATAAAAAAATCAATCTCCAGTTTTATGAATCAATATTGGTTTTGTTTCATATGCATCGATAAAAAATTGATGAATCGATTTTTTTCACCCAGCCCTACACACAACACACACAGGTACTCGCAAGACGTGCTGGATACTTGTGCCAAGCACCAGAGGAAACATGTTGAATTTCTGCTGTCATCTACAAGACAGCCACTATCTATTTTGAGTGTTGTGCCATCTTGCAGCACCACCATTACTGCAAGTCCTAATTACCATGTATCTGACGACATGGACATGGATACCTGGACCGCCGACATCAGACAGTGATCCACAGTAACTGATAAGTGTATCTTATCTGCTGATCTCAAAGTAACTCTGTTTTCATTTTTAGTTAGACATCAACGCATTAATGTAAACTGTGTTTAATCTGACAGAATCTGCTTCTAATAATGGACTTTAAAACAAGTCTCGTTCTTTTATGAAAAGTTGGTAAAGAAAAAGCCTCAAAGACTTAATTTTCTATTTTATCTCTAATCTTTTAGCTGCAGGACACCATGGTACCTGGTGTTTGTGTTACAGACCGAATGAACTTTGTAAAGAAGAGTTCCTCAGATTCAACATTAGCTAAAAGAACGCTCCTCATGTTATCAACGTGGCATGGAATTTCATCTATTGCAGATCATATTGTCATCACCGGTTTCAACAGCATGTTTTCCTGATATTGTGCAACCATAATTAAGACCTCATATTTTCTTGTTGAGATCCACAATATTTTTTTCCCCATAAAAGGACAAATTTATTAGGCACAACAGGAGCACCTGGTCTACTTCTGTTAGTTTGTATCAAAGTATCTGTTTGTGTCTAATCCCAGAGTAGCCAATGTTCTTTTTCCCTTTTCTTGTTTTTAATGTTAATTCATGATTCTTGTAATCTGTAAAGCACTTTGAATCAGTCTGTCATTGAATTGTGTTAAACAAATAAACTTGCCTTGCCAAAGACTGTGGCGCCAAATATCACTTGCGAAGTATTCTGCTGAACTGTTCTGGTGAAATAAGATGAAAATTTGCCTGGTCCATCTCTAATGGCAATGCAACAGATGCAGATTTAGCAAGCTAACGCCACAATGGTGGCACATCCTCAAAAAGCAGATGTACAAACTGGCAACTTTAACGTGGCCAAAACGTTGCAGTTTGTTTTTCATATGAACTTTTATTGTTTTTTAATTAATCAAAGAAAACAAAGTTGTTAGTTTAAGTTAGTTATTAGTTAAAAATCTCATATCTGGTTATGAAGTGTTCACTACTGATTGTTGCACTTAAAAAAGGAAAATTAGGCAAATTCTAAATGATCACACTGTGCAAAAAACAAAACAAAAAAACCCCAACTTTTCCCCATATAAATGGATACTTTTTCTTATTATTTAGATTTATATGCATGTTTGAAAGCTAAATAATGCGCTCAAGATTAATTTAAATTCATGTTTCCTTGTTATAACATGGATATAGTGACACCTATTGGCAACAGCAGACAACATCCTCTTTAAATCTGCGGTGAAATAATTTAAAACCAGCTCACACAATAATCCTTCACTGGGCTTTTATTGTAAAACTTATATAAAATTTTATTCTGCTTGCACTTATGCCTTTAAATATAGAGACTGCTTGCTTTAAAAGATGCTAAACTTACCTTGTAGAAGTTGCCATAAGATTTTCTTATGTTGATCCACTTCTTTGCAAACTGAGGATATCTGATCCGGCTAATCCGACACTGGATGTTCAGGAACTTACTCATATCCCACGCTCTACAAAGAGATGTTTAACAAAATAAGTATAAAAAGACTAAGAAGAGACACTGATCCTGCAGCACAGAAGTGAAACGCACCCATCAGTCAGGATGGCGTATTTGTATTTTGTCCCGAGCTCCCGCTCCTGAAGCCAAGCCACCACTCGCTGTAGGACTTGTGGAAATGGATCCGATTCATCCACAATTTTCTACAGTTTAAAACAAATTAATTCTGTTAACTTCTTAATGACACACTGCTATCAACAAAGAATGGATGATCTTTTCCAACCTGAGTGATTCCTGTTAACTTCACGCAGAAGTCTGAAAGCTGTGGGTTTTGCTCTGGTTTCACATAGGCTTGAAAAGTATCCACCTGCATGGGAAATAGGGAGGGGGGGCCACATTCAACAATGGAAATTTCAAGTTCTCTCACTATATAAAAGAAAAGAAAATCCTGCCTGAAATGAAAGCTGGACTTACAATCTCTAAGGTGTGCGTGTTGATGAGGACCATGGGGAACTCTATGATTTCATGAAGGAAGCCTGTGGGATTATCCTCCTCACATGTTGCTTCAAAGTCCACCACACAGATGTAGTCATAATAGGTGTCAGTGGGCCCTCCCTCCGCTGCAGACTGCATCAGCTTCTGCTTCTTGTAGTGGTTCTTCAACCTCTTCTTCATTACATCCTTCACTCCTCTTTATAAACAGAGAATATGAAGCAACTTTCAAATATTCATGAAAATCCAGGACATGACTTTGATGTGTGGATTTAAGGTCAGTTTTACGCTACAAACAGCGTAGCAAACTTTAAGTTACAATAGCTGGTACAGTTTTGAGAGAATAGGAAGACCATACACTCACCTTGTATCAAGCTTCAGTTCTGCTAATTTGATTCTCAGCTCCTCTCTGGACATGCGGTTAATGTGCCCATTGGCCAAAGCTATCTCTTTATAAACTGGATGACTGAAGTCGCCATTTGACTGAGATGGGGGCACTTCTGAAGCAGATTCTTCCTCAGGACATATTCTGCTGCAAGGTTTTTCCTGAAGACAAAATATGCTGTTCATTGTATGTTACAGAAGGGTAATATATTACAACTGTAACAGGGAGCATTAAGAATTGCTTTCTCTCAGGTTTTGTTTTAGGCAATAAGCTTCAGAAAAATTCATTTAGACAACCTACTGTTCCACGACTTTTCTAATATTTTAACAGCACATCAAGAGATGAAAAGCAAGGAGAGCGGAGGTTTTTAGTGGAGCTCAGAGCAAAGTAACACAGCTGTATCCTATGCAAAGGTGTTTTATTAAAAATGTAATGACACGGGAGTCCCATGTAATTTAACATTATTTTAAAGTGATGCAAGGGAAACAGGAATTCATTTGGTTGTTTTGGCTCCTATAATCTGAAATCCTTTCCTTACAGATTTCTCTCACATTATTTTTGGGAGGATGCGACGAGGCAAGCTAGTGTTATCAACTAGGCTCACGTTGGTTAAAAACAGGAGAGAGAAGTCCACACATTGAAACAGTCATGCCCATTTCAATTTATCAGCAGATAACAAAAGTAATGTGGGGTGTGAAAAGCAAAATGCCATGAGTGGATAAATTAATATGTGGTCACCATGTGGAGGTTGGAATGACTGCTCAGAGAGAGACAGGTTTTTGTAAGCTTAGCCAGTCTCACGTCTAAGGTGCAGCACATTCAATTTAGTCAAAATTAGCTGCGACTGGGAGGCGACACAAGACAGTATCGTCCAAGCTTCACCATTGTACAGTCTCTCCTTGTTCCAGCCTTGCAGCAAACTAGACATTTATTCTTTTCTACTGCATGTACAGTTCCCTCATTAAGACTAATACGTTTATATTCCAGGTTTTGACCACAAAACGCACCACGTTGGCGTGAAAAGTTTCACTTTTTTTTTTATTTCAAAGTTTATTTCAAACATGTTCTTTCATTTTTACAATATTTATATTTTCCCATTTGATGTCCGAAAAGGAGTAGGCAGAAGTATAAACTTATAACGCCCTACCCCATTTCTACAAAACGCTAACACTTCAACTCTATTACACAACTCAAATGTCGTACATCACAATAAAAAATGTACACACACCCCACCCTCCTCCCAAGAAAACATAAATAAACACAATCTTTCTGGCTTCAGACACACACCATCATCAATGTCCTTTGTTAAACTAGTGTTTAAGCTTCAAGCTTATTTTTATTTAATATTTCCATTTTGTACCTTCTTTTAAACTGGTTTATGTTTTCACTTTCCTTTAATTGATCTGTTAAGCTGTTCCATAATTTTACCTCCAACACTGAAACACACATCCTTCTTAAAGTTGTTCTGACATGCTGTATTTTTAAATTGTGCTTCCCTCTTAAATCAAAACCTCCTTCTCTTGCTGAAAACCAATTCTCTATATTATTTGAAAGTAAATTACTTTTTACTCTGAATATTATTTGTGCTGTTTTAAACTGGATCAAATCTGGACATTTTAGAGCTTGTATTTTACAATAAAACACGTTATATCGTGATATGGTGCTATTTTTATTTTATTTGTGTGGCAGCGCTATGCTTTTCGTACTGTAACACTAATAAACCATTAGAAAGATAATTTAAAGTATACTTATTATGTAAAACAAGTCGGCGCTTAACAGGAAGAATAATGCTACTTTGTGCCTGAAACGGGAACAAACAGTTTCAGGCTTGAAGTTAAGACAACCAACCTTTTCATCTTCTTTTTCGTTAGACATCTTTACGTTGACGTTCTTGGCGTGAATGTTCTCCTTGATTTCTTCCATTTAGATTAAATCTTTTAATAAAAAGATTCAAACACAGCACATCTATGTAAATACTGGTGACTTAGCTGAACGTGCTAATATTAGCAAACAAGACGACCAACATTCCTCATTTACTTATTCCTTACAGCTGAAAAACACTAAGTTAAAATACGTATGTCAGATTAACCATGTAAATTTAGATTTATCCCAATATGTTCGTTTTGTTAAGTTAGCACTCAAACGCCTGGAAGCTAACCTCCGAATAGATATTAAACTTTCTTTTATAAAGATGGTCAGTTATAACGGTTTCCGCTTTGCGCCAAAACATCTGCGCTCACTATCGCCCCCTAGTGCCGCGGATGTTTGCTACCCTAGTTGGGCATGGAAAAAAAATGTTGAAATAAATTTAGCACCTGGCGTTGCTTGTTGAATTTCATGCTTGCACACTGGGGTAAAATTGTTTTAACTATTTTGTCAGCAGTGTTAAAGATCCATATGCAGCGACAACAGGTTGGACCTCCTCTTCATGCTAACCAGTCTGGATATATTTTCTAGTGATGGGATGTTCAGCTCTTTTCAGAGAGTCGGCTCCCAAAGAAGAGCCGGCTCTTTTGGCTCCCGAACGACTCCGAGTTTAGTGTCTTTTTTAGCCGCATAATTTACCTTAACTTCGCAAAAATGAATGAATTGTGTTTTGAAAACCAATTTGTGTTCAGCATTTTTACGAGAAGCCATATATTTGCCTCCTTTCAGTTTGGTTGAGGTCTGTACTCTCGGCAGGCTGATCCATCCTCTCCACTCTACTGTATACTCTGTGAGGATCCTGGTTCTTCTGGGGGACATCAACCTAAATCCATCTGGAGATATGGGATCACCACTAACTCCAGAATAATCCAATTAGTCATTACAGTTCATATCAGTTATTTAATATGACCAATTGTAATTTAGTCAGGATGCCCCCTGGACGCCTCCTTGGTGAGGTATTCTGGGCAAGTCCCACCGAAAAGAGGCCCCGGGGAAGACCCAGGACACGCTGGACGGACTACATCTCTCGGCTGGCCTGGGAACGCCTCGGGATCCCTCCGGATGAGCTGGTGAATGTGGCCGGGGAGAAGGAAGTCTGGGTTTCCCTGCTTAAGCAGCTGCCCCCGCGACCCGACTCCGGATAAGAGGCAGAAAATGGATGGATGTACTTTGACAAACTAATTTTTAGAAATATTTTTTTCTAGATCAGGGATCACCAACTCCAGTCCTCAAGAGCCAGGCATTAGACGTTTCCCTGCAGCAACACACCTGATTAAAATGAATGGGTCATTACCAGTCCTCCAATATCTTTTCAAATAAGCTGCTATTAGATTCACGAAATGAGAAAATATTATACACCATCTCTTAGTTTCTGTATCGTATTACAAGGACAGGTAAAATTGCTTTTTCCACTTAGTATTCTTTATTGCATTTTTTGTTTATGAAAAAATTAAATGAACATTTGCTATGTTAAATTATATTTCAGCCTATTGGCATTGGGTAAAAATAAGCCTTTTTTCCAATAATGTTGATAATTGTCATATTTTTTATCAACATATATAAAAGATTTCAAATGTAGCTATTGTGTATCAATAGCTGTTAATGCACATAAATAAAATATATAAATAAAACCATAAAGTTTTAAATTTTATAATTAAAATAGTTTATTCGAGGCCTTGCTCATATTTGACGGCTAGGTGTCACTCTACACTCTAACTATACACTCAATTACAGACCTGTTTGCGTTACATACAGATGATCCTAAACAATAGTGTTTTTCTTAAGAGCAAATAAATCCATCTTATATTTTAATATGGGTTGTCCCATCATAGATGGATGCGTAGCCAGCATTACTAAAAAAAAAAAAAAAGTCATGGTTTTTGACTGAAATTATTAGTGGATCACCTATTAGTACCTCTACATTCAACTCACAAATCAAATTTAATGCAATAATGTTCTGAGTAATATCAAATCCCTTCTTGAAAAAGCTTGTGGCTTGTATTTAATTTAAAGCAAGAAAGAAAAAAAAATCAGATCACCATGGTGCACAGTTGCTGTCAGTAAAAGTGATTCACTCTCATTTGATTTATTTATGAATCTCTATATGAAGCCGGCAGAGCAGATTGATCTTCACACATCTGCCCAGTCCCAGGTGGACGATGTTCTGTGGATGAGAAGGAATAATAAAGAAAAAAACACCATCTTAGAAAAACAAAGATTTATTTTATCATTTCAAAATGTTATCAACCAGGAGCTGAAATAAAAGAGCAGAAATAGCAGAGACAGAGAGAACACAGAGAGGATATTTGTCTCCTCAGAGAAATAGTGTTTGGGCTAATTTGAGAAAGAAAGAAAAACCCACAAACGCAAATAAATCACATTTCCTTAAAAAAAAAACTCCTTATTTGGCTTTCTTAGAAGAACCACAAACATAAAACAACAACAAGCAGCTTTAAAAAGGCATCAGTCCCATTTTACCCCCTTTTATCATGATGATTCAGGGTTTGGGAGATTAGAGCTACATTGTTCAGTTCCCTCCTTCCACTCTGTGATGCTGCATTCAAGTCATCTGGGAAAAACAGACGTTACTGATCTCTTCTAGTAATTTCCAGGAAGCAAAAGCTGCTTGTGGAAATAACTGAATTACAGCTTTTACAGTTGCAGCATGGCAGCAGTTTCTGAGCTCATTAATCTCAAATAAGTCACATCCCAGCTCTAAGGGTAGAAATTAAGTATTAAAATGTGCTGGAGTAATAAATCTTGATTCATCTACATTAAAAAAAGGTTGGGAGCTTTTTTTTAGTTAAAACTTCCTCGTTTTCCCCATTAAACATGAATGCAACACAGCATCAAGTTTTCATACAAGTAATTTTGTTCATGTTTCATCTTAAAAAGGTATTTTGATGAATCAAGCAGGCTTCAATTTAGAACCCCCCCCCCCCCCCAATCATAAAAAACAGGCTTATCCTTCTCCTTTATATACTTAACAGTATTTCTCCTTCCTCACAGTTTTTGCATGTCGACTTACAAACATTTTTCATAAAATGGCTTTGAGAAGCCGATTTTTCCTGAAAGCATAAAGTAGTAGTTCACACTTATTTAAAAAAACAACAAACCACTAAGTTGACAAAAGGCAGTTTAAACTTTTTCCTGGAATTAAACAATTTGCCATTTTGGGAAATAGTCACTTTCTTTGCTCAGTTGGTGTAAAGCTACCAGCAGGTGACAGCGTAGCATCGCTAAACACTGGAAGCAAATGGACCCTTACCAAAGGTGATGAAGTCTTAATGATGTATATGGTTCTTTAAACCATAAAAAACAGGTATAAAAACATTTTATGAAGCCAGATAGTCACTGCTTCTTTTAAACAATTAGTCCCTCATTTGATGGCCTGTAAAACAAGAGTACATTTTACTCATTTACAAATTAACCACACGCAGTTGAGGTGAGCCTTCAACCAGCAGAATCACCCGGGTAGCTACTCATATCTACTAATGTCTGGATAAGATAATGAAACTAGATTCCCAGAGGCCATAGATGTAAACAATGTCACAGCTCTGCCATGTCTGTGATCAAAGCAGGCCCCTTTAGAGGTTTCACCACAACAGATATGCCTCTGTTGTGGTTTGTTAAAAATCACCAGGTTTCAATTTCTGGAAGCCAGTATATAAAAATGTTTGTTCAAATGGATTTATAAAAGAAATGCTGAATCAGATACTGTACAGCATGACTTCTGCTCTTTATAACGAGCTTATCAGTAAACTAGAGGGGTGGATTTTATTATACTCAGAGCCATCTCCTTCCAGTCCGACAGCTACACATCTCCTGGCTTTAGCCTCACACACATGAAAATGTCCAAAGCCTGTTTCCCCAAAATGTTAAATGAAACGCAGTAAAGACACACAAGAAGGCGTACAATACGTGATTACACAGAAATCAACATTCTGACTGATTAAAAGCAATGTGCATCTTAGACACTGACAAGAAAAACAATCACATAAATACGCAGGTACAGACACAGTACAAATCAACCTTCAGGTGAGTGTTTGTCACAACTCGCTGGTGTACATGGAGGCATTCAGTGTGGGTTTGAAGCTGATCCACTGAGCCTAAAACAGTGTTTGCTTGGAGGTGAGATGTGCTGCTATAACATTCTCTTCCCTTTGAAGACAATAGATGCTAACACGTACTTTGATATGAGCCCAGTTATCCATACTGGTGCCATGTTGGTGCCACCAGAATCTCCTGGTAGAGATGAGAATGAATGGCAGCTGATTTCTCTAACAGATCTTCCTCTAGTGAGAGTTTGTCACATCGGTGTTTAGTTATGTTAACTTGTATCAGCTTACAGCTGTTAGAATGACTGCACAGGTGCAGTAATCTTGTGTAAGGCTATAAAAAACTCCTCCCTATTTTCTGTCGCCACGACGACACCTGTGTTCAAGGGTCGGATAAGGTTGTCTGTTCTGCTCCAGGCTCAGTGTGGGAGGAGCATTCGTTCCAAAGTATACTGCAAATGTTCCCAGTTCTTCCACAGCAGCACCAGCACAGACACGCCCACGCAAGTGAGTACCAGGTGGAAGCGACTACGCAGTAGCGGAGCAGTGAACTTGGCCGCTGTGGAAACACACACCAGGATGACGGTGACAATGGCCAGCATGATGTTGATACATTTTCCCAGCAGCACTTTGGCGTCAGTGTTCTCCAGCTGGACCGTCTGTTGCTGCTGCTGCTGCTGCAGCTCCAGCTTGGACACACGGGTCTGGCACGACTCCAGGATCTCCTACATGCGCACACACACAAAAAATCAGGTTAAAGGGAAAAACTGGAGAGCAATGAGTCACAGGGGAAAGGGTAGTGAAGCTAGATTAGATATGAAACGACATCAGCTGCAATAGAAAAGAACAGGAGCTGCTCAGCGCAGAATGAACGAGAAACTGGAAGCTCAAGATGCAGCCGTCTTCCCATCACAGCCCTACTACATTTTTATTGTAATAAACTTATAGCTGTTATGTGGATTGATTTAGACTTTTGTAAGTTGCAGTTGTGCTTTAAAGCTGCTATGTAATTAAATTACTTTCCGTTTTTTACTCATTTTGCTTAGACGGGCGATTACATTACATTACATTACTCCTTTGGTAAAATATTGCTGGTTCTGCTCAAAGTTTTGATCGTTTACTCAACTATTTGGACCAAAAAGCTATGTGAGATAATGCAGATAAAGCTGTAAACAATGCTAACACTACTGAACATTAGCATATTTTCACTCTATGGCGGCCCCTAACGACAGCTAATTCAGCATCCATCTTGCATCCTGTCTCTTCTCTGACCTCTCCAGCCAGTAGAATACAGTAGAAGTCTAGGACAGTACATAATAAATGTCAGCGTGGCGTAAAAATGAATCAGAAGTATCAAGATAAGATCAGAAACTTATGTAGTTCACTTTATATCTGTAAGAAAACTACAGGTAGTAGTACAATTATAAAAATTAGCACACAGAAAATGTTGTATTTTTGCAGAATAAAAAGCTGTCAAATGAACAGAAAACATTTTGCTGTTCTTTAACTTGTAACCTGCAGTCCCCCAATCGGGGGATCTTGAGAACCTCCGCTCGACTGTTCTAAAATCTCTCTAATTTAGCTCTGCTTTACTTTATCAGAGTTGGCCTTTATAGAGATAATGTCCACATATTGAGTTTTGATTTAACAGAAGTTTAGTACAGCTGCATCATTCAGGGGGTTATTTATATTCATCCTAAAAGTCAGCAGTAACACATATACTAATATTTACACATCTTAATAAATCTCCCTTTACTATGTCACCAAAAGTATTCAAATCAACCGCATGGTTGCAGACATAAACTTATTTCATTATGGGTATACAACGTTTGAGGCACAGTGGTTAAACCTGCCTAAAAACTTGTCATTTTCTACTAACTGTTTACACTATCTTCCCAAAAACAGAGAAACAGGGGTCAACACTTTAGATTGATGTAAGCACATAACCAGTCAGTCGAAAATCTGAAATGATTGTGACCAGAAATTACGTTTCATTTTTGTTAAAATCAAACTGAAGAAAATCAGTGAAACTGAGAGCGTTTCTATACAAGGTCAAGAGAACTCAAAGTGTTAGGACTAAGCAGCTGTGGAGCCTTAAGAAACCACTTATCAGTAAGGCTTAAAGAAAATAAGCAATTTAATTCACTAAAGAGCGTACAGATAGGCCTCTGGAGAAAGGTCATGTGTCCTCATGGGTCCAGATTTACCCTTTTCCACATTGAAAAATGCAGCCGAGTATGAAGAGCAGCAGATAACGAGAGCTGCTGTCATCATGCCTAGTGTCAACAGTTATTAATTATATGCCCAAAAACATTAGGTCAGCCGACAACGTGGACATAAAGCATGACCAGATTTTTCCTGTCAACAAGTTGGGTTTTTTTAGCAAAATAATAACAGAAATCATGGCCATGAAAGTGTAAAAGTATGGTTCAGGAAGCGTTCGAAAACGATGTATTCACACAGTGGTCCCACTTTCCCATCATTAACTCGAAATTGTGTAACTTTATATAGAAATACAGTGCATCCGGAAAGTATTCACCGTGCTTCACTTTTTTCACATTTCGTTATGTTACAGCCTTATTTCAAAATGAAACAAATTAAAAACTCAAAATTCTACACACAATACTCCATAATGACAATGTGCAAACTTTTTTTTTCTTTCAGATTTTTGCAAATTTTTTAAAAATAAAACACCAAGAAATCACATGTACATAAGTATTCACAGCCTTTGCTCAATATTTTGTTGATTCACCTTTGTCAGCAATTACAGCCTCAGGTCTTTTTGAATATGACGCCCCCGGCTTGGCACACCTACCTTTGGGCAGTTTCGGCCATTCCACTTTGTAGCACCTCTCAAGCTCCATCAGGTTGGATGGGAAGCGTCGGTGCACAGCCATTTTCAGATCTCTCTAGAGATGTTCAATCAGATCCAAGTCTGGATTCTGGCTGGCCCACTCAAGGACATTCGCAGAGTTGTCCTGAAGCCACTCCTTTGATATCTTGGATGTGTGCTTAGGGTCGTTGTCCTGCTGAAAGATGAACCATCGCCCAAGTCTGAGATTAAGAGCGCTCTCGTGCAGGTTTTCATCCAGGAAGTCTCTGTACATTGCTGCATTCATCTTTCCTTCTATCCTGACTAGTCTCCCAGTTTCTGTCGCTGAAAAACATCCCCACAACATTACGCTGCCACCACCATGTTTAACTGTAGGGATGGTATTGGCCTGGTTTCCTCCAAACATGATGCCTGGCATTCGCACCAAAGAGTTCAATCTTTGTCTCATCAGACTAGAGAATTTTGTTTCTCATGGTCTTCGAGTCTTTCAGTTGCATTTTGGGAAACTCCAGGCAGGCTGCCATGTGCTTTTTACTAAGGGATGGCTTCTGTCTGGCCACTCTACCATACAGGCCTGATTGGTGGGTTGCTGCAGAGATGGTTGTCCTTCTGGAAGGTTCTTCTCTCTCCACAAAGGATGCTGTAGCTTTGAAAGAGTGACCATCGGGCTCTTGGTCACCTCCCTGACTAGGGCCCTTTTTCCACGATCAGTCAGTTTAGGCAGCCGGCCAGCTCTAGGAAGAGACCTGATGGTTCCAAACTTCCTCCATTTTCAGATGATGGAAGCCACTGTGCTCATTGGGACCTTCAAGGCAGCAGATATTTTTTTGTACCCTTCCCCAGACTTGTGCCTTGAGACAATCCTGTCCACAGACAAGTCCTTTGACTTCATGCTTGGTTTGTGCTCTACCATGCACTGTCAGGTGTGGGACCTTATAAATAAACAGGTGTGTGCCTTTCCAAATCATGTCCAATCAACTAAATTTTCCACAGGTCGACTCCAATTTAGCTGTAGGAACATCTCAAGGATGATTAGTTGAAACAGGATGCACCTGAGCTCACTTTTGAACTTCATGGCAAAGGCTGTAAATACTAATGTACATGTGACTTCTTAGTGTTTTATTTTTGAATAAATTTGCAAAGATCTATAAAAAAAAAAACCTGCATGTTTTATGTGTGTGTGGAGTCTATGTTGCATCACACATACATTACCTGTATATCCCGTGCTCTCTCGTAGGCCTGGTAGGCCACCTTCTCCTCGATGCTGGCCAGTTCCTGCTTCAGATTACTGGTCTCATGCTGGTGGAGCTCTGTCAAGTCGTTTAACTGGTCCTCCAACTGCTCATACCTGGCAGACGGACACCCACGCACATGCAGAGTAGGTGGAAACAGAGCATTGAGGAGAGAGGGAGAAACAATGCATAATTGAGTGTGTGCGTGGGCACAAAACAGTACAGCAGTTTATCTACTGGTGCAACTAAGAAAATGTTTGCCATTGGCTGACTCAGCAACAGTATGTGAGTTCTGCCGTCCACTTTTGGCATGCAACAGCTTTTCATTATGACCTTTAAACTGTCAAAATCTTGTTAAAGCTCATGTAGAAATAAAATGTCATCGTTATCATCTATAATACATACTGATCTAAATCTTTATTTCTAAAAAGTTCTGTGAGTAATATTTAAACTCATCCCTAATATTTGTAAGGATTCAGATTTTTTGGGCCAGAACTGCTGTAGAAGCAGGCAAGGAGAACCGATCGGCCTTTAAAAAGTGTACCGCAGCTACCGTTTGAGCTGCTCTAGAGCCTTTACAGCAAAGGACCAAAAGTCTGTTGATCTCAGGCTCATCTAATATTTATTCATCCCTCTAAGAATTCCAGAGTCAGGCATGTTGGTTAACAAATAAGAGAGGAGGGGGAAAAATAACATATTTTTACACGATGCTTTTTTAGTGCAATTTCTTTTTGTTTGTTTGCAACATCTAACCATCTGAATTTAATTACAGTTGGTGGAGAGGTGGCTCGTGGGTAAAGGAGAAGGAGCCTTGTGACTCCTGTGAGTTTAAGGTCCTTAACAAATAATTTAAAACACTCGAACAGTGTGAGTTTGATCTGTCTAATCACGATGACAGGATTATTCCTCCAGCATCTTCTTCTCTTGTGCTCACCTGTATCTCTCCTCTTGCATCACCTGTGTGAAGTAGCTGTAGTCTCTTTTGAACTGCGTGTTTAAAGTCTCAATGTCCTCTGCCAGCTGTTGCTGAGCCTCTCTGCTCTCCCTCACCATGTCCAACACCTCCATCAGACGCCCATTAGAGTCTGACCTCCCCGGACCTCCAGACCCTGCCGCTGATCCACCTGCAGGGTTCCCATTCGAGTCAGCAGAAGCCGATGTCCCCGTGGAACACTCGTCGTCGCTGTGGTACTTTGTCGCCTTGGCCACCATCGTGGCGCTGCCACTCAGACCCCTTGCGCCACCCTCCACCTGCAGCCCCGACCCAGTCTCCATCGAGCTCTTTAGGTGGGCGATGTTGTCTGCGCTGCCAAACTTGTTTCTGATGAGGTTGGCGAACTCCCGTGACTTGTTAAAGAAGAATGGCGGCGAGAGCGAGACGCCAGGTCCGATTGTCTTCACTTTGTCCAGCGTCGGGTGTCTTCCGGAATTGCTGACGTCCCGCAGACTGCCCTCCTTGCTGTGAGTCCCAGGCTCTTTGCCGCTGCCATCTTTGTGGCTGTGCTTCCCGTTGGTCTCACTGTCCTTCATGCGCCGGTGGTACTGGTCCAACTTCTTCTGTAGCCGGGTGATGGTTTGTGCAGACTTCTGGTTCTTCTTTTCAAAGACCTGACGTATCCGAGACACCTGCTGCTTGTCGGCATTGTTCACCAGCTTTAGGTACTCTGCAACATTCTGGTCGCGTGCTGCCTGCTCCACCTTAATCTGCTCCGTCACCTTAAGTGGAAACAAAAGGGAAAGAAATGAATTAAAATTAAAACAGCTGAGGAAATCTCTCTTCTTCAGACTAAAACACAGATTAATTTTTAAACTCAAGCTACTAAAAGTTAGTTGCTGATAAAGCTTGACAACACAACTTTTTCCTGTTTAACAGGGGTTAATCATACGCCATCCATGAAATGTTTCTAAATATCCTCTGGACTGAAGATTGAAAATATCTGCATCAATAACAGGGATGGTGGTGAAGCCTGCACTGAAATGTGGAATCAACTAAACAGAGAGAAACCTGATCCAGTGGACTATTTTACCTCTAAAAACACTTTGGAGTCTTTTTTTAAAATTTTGCATAGATATATAAGGACCGACGTGGTCTTAAATCATTCTGCTTTCATCATTCATCAACTTTATAACCTCTTAAACAGGAATCAAACAAACTTTCAAAGTTGCCCATTTCCCTGCTTTTAATGAAAAATCTTATGAAAATGAGTCAAATAATGGTTTTAGTTGAGGTCTCTTAGTGTTATAACAGCTCACTTATCACCTCTTTCTGTAAAGTCTTCTGTAAAGTCCTCTGAGACAACTTTGTTGTGATATAGGGCTATACAAATAAACTTGATTTGATTTGATTTGATAAGCTGTTACGGCCTTATATTATTTCTTATATTCCCCGTGTTCCGACTTATATGCTCGTTCCCTTTTTCCCCTAGACAAAAGGGTACGTAACATAAGCAAATCTACAAAGCAGGTAAGGAACCATATTTCTGACCTTAAGGATCTTTTGCTGGAGGCTGTCGATGCCGAGCGCTCCCTTTGTGAAATCCAAACCCACGCCATTGTCCACCACATCCAAGTTGGACTCTGAGCCGCCTCGACGAATGGGCACCGGGATGCTGAGGATGTTGACATCGCAGCCACTGCGCTCTGCCTGTGGACACATTGATGCCGTTACAGATAAACATGCACAATCTACTCCAGTCTATAAAATATATGCATTAAAAAAACTAATTTTCAGTGTTCGCTAAATAATAATTTTTTTTTCCAGTCAACATCTTGCTTCACCTGAACATGAGAGTTGAGAGGAAGCAAGTAATGGGATGGTCTGAGAATCTAACACATCCTTGAGCTGAGTGGGTCCTAACCAGCCAACAGGCTGACATCAAATCCACTGAGCCACATTACTAACACGACTGAGAATGTCTGAGAGGTGCAAAACTAACATGACTCACTCCTCACTCAAAATCACCGGAGAGGAAGTGTAAACTCAGAGTGCTATAAGCAGAACAGTGACAGAGATGCAAGCAAGGCAGAAAAGCATATTTTGTAGACAAAAGACTTCCTATGACGTCTGTTATGGATTTCAGGCAATACTATGTACCAAAGACCTGCTGTGTAACCTTATTACTGATATAAACTGGTAGGTGTGTTTGTGTGCCTTGAAGAAAAGCTTCTCTCATCTTCTGTGTTCCTTCCTTTGTTTTTAGTGAGAACACACTGGCCCTATTGGCATTGCAAAAGAAAATCAAATCATAGAGATTTCAAAGAAAAAGAGAAAAAAAGCAGTTGATGGGACAGTAAATCTGTCTTATAACTGCACATCGGCCAGTCAGCGGAGCAGCGAGGAGCCCAGCCTCCAGTGCTTCTTGTTCTCTGCGCTGACAAAAGCAGACAATTATATAAGGCAACCTAAAATATTAGACACTCCAGTTGCCACGGCAGCAAAGCACACACAGACGGACGTAGCTCTGAAACACACGTACACAAGCAAACTGCTGACATCCCCCGAGGGCGGGTTTTTGTACCTTTTACCTTTTAGTCTCTCACGGACAGAGATAAGCAGAATACATGACACTTTAACAGTGTCCTGCAGTATTTAGCCGTACAGACTGTGATGCATCCTGCAAAGTCAGCAGTCATCAACCCTCACGATGCATAAAATTTCTACTGTATCAAAACAGTAACTTAGCATCTTTTCATTGATATCAAGTCATGGCTCTGGACTGAGCTACTTTAGATCAGCACTTAAAACATGAAGCCTGATTTCACACTTACTTTTTCCTGATAAGACCCAAGTTTTGTCACTATAAGCTGTTAATATGGGTGATCCCTTCAAAGAAGAGCCATTTACTGAAGTTTAACACTGGATCAATATTCTGTGGCCACTTCCATTTATATTCATCCACAACTACATCCTACAACATACGAATGTTGAAATCCTCTTATTTTTGTGAAAACAGATGCATGCAGACACTGTGTAAAACAAACATCTGGACCAGACTAAAGTAAGAACACAGATGTTACACATTATATGGTTATAACCTCTTAATACCTGATAGAAAGAAATATAATAAACAAAGGTCAGAAAAATGGTGTGTTGCAAAATTGCAACAGCAGACCTCAGGAAGCTAAATCTGAAGACTGTAAATCTCATAGTGCTGGCCTGGCCCTGAAAATGGAAAAAATAAGTCTGGAGGTAAAATAGAGAGTGAACTTAGCCTCACTGCTTGAGACTGATGGCTTGCATTTAAGTATTTAATAACCAGCCACAACAATGAAATGAAATTAAAATTCTTTCATTAATCCGAGCAGGGGAAACTTATGGTTACTATTTTCTATGGTAACTAGCATCTCCATGGTAATATTGCCGCAGCTTCCCACACCAGCAACTTCTATCCTTAATAATAGTGTGAATGGTTGTTTGTCTACTTCTGTATTGGCCCTGCAATGGACTGGTGGCCTGTCCAGGATGTACCCTGCCTCTCACCTGGTAAAATGCAGCTTACCCGCGACCCGTAATGGACTAAGAAAAGAAAAAAAGAGTTATGAATATTTCTTTATTTCTACACACGCTCCCTCTCAGCCTGGCCATAAATCAGCAGAGACTATGTGGAATCCTGTGTGTAAATACTGAAATGTTGCTGCTTCCCTCTCGACAATCCACTAGAACACCGAACATCCACTGGAAACTTGGGTAAGGGTAAGAGTAGGAAATTATTAACACATGAACACAAACAGAGACCATATGTCTGAGAGGACACACATGTCCGTTTTACAGAGCAAATATCTGGCCACTTTTTATTCTGTGACTCTAAACATCCTGAGAGTAAACCCGAGTATTATGCAAATGGATCAACACGGAGCCGAAATGCAACATACCACAGCATTTGTCCACTGAAAATAAAAAGGGTATATATAGCTGTTCGCTTATCTGAATCTGGGCAATAAAAGATGTCACCCAGTTGGAGAAAAAAAAAGATTAAATGAATAAGTCTGCAGGTATTGATGAGCTGAAGTTTTCCCTTGAGAGAACGAAGGCCAAAAACATTATGCTACAAAAACGATGCAAATCAGAATGTTCCCAGCATGCATCCCACATATGAAGATGTTGACAAAAACATATAAACTCCTGAGATGTATTTGGTTAAATTACATACGTCAGCATCTTTATATGCTACATTTGGAAGCTTTTGTTGCTTATAAACACAATCAATCTAAATCTTCTCACAAAAATGTCCCATGCGACACTGCTTCTTATGTCTGATACGTTCAGGGAACACTGATCTTATTGATCCCACAAGCAGCAGCAAAAATACACATTTTAATGAGTAGATCGTAGGAAATAAATCAATGATTTATGTTTAATTTTTGTTTATAGTCCTCTGGGCACAACTACTAGGACTTAAATTGGGACATAGCTGAATAAACACATTTTGCCACAGTGCATCCCATAGTTATAACATCTCAGCCAGGAAAAGCAAATTCCCACGTATGTCTTTTGCATAATTTACCCGATAGAGATATTAATCATCATTTGAAGCCTAAGACAAATACAATCCTGTAAAACATACAGGATACGGCAGGAGAAGTGTCTGCCAGAGTGCTACGGGGTGAGTTTCTGTATTCACATTAAAAGATTAGAAACTGGAGTAGAAGCTTGTGCTGTGTACACTAGGAGAAAACTCCAACTGAGCTGGCTCATCTGATGGAGCTGTGAGTGACCTTGCCACTGGGAGACGAGAGGCTGGCATAAACGCAGGAAATTGCCAAAGGAAGCCTTTTTCTTTTGTTGTTCCCCACACAAAAACAGGGAGCTGTTTATCCCTGCCTCAAACCCATCAGTTTATTTTCCACTAGCATGAGGCAGAAGTAGGACAAACCTGTAAACATGTCGTCCCTCGCGAGCTACAAAATCCTGCCCTCTTGGCTAATCAGTGTTACTTTGAGAAAAGAAAATCCAACATGCAGAGGTAAAATGCAGCATTTTGTCAAAAACCAATCAGAAGATGTCTCAGACTAACTAATAAACATATTGATCACCAACATTCTTTCATCAACTCAAGGCTGTTTGCAGGAAATCTAAAAGCCCTCTTGCTCAAAATAAGTACACAAACATCAATGTGATTCGTTAACATCTACAACTCGAAGCTGCTTTCGCCTTTCATCCGGGCAAGGAATTTTAATAAACTGATTGAACTGAACTCCTAAAGAAAATTCACAATAACAGGGCTGGAAAGGACAATAAAATCCCGCATGGAACAGAGCCGCAACATTGAACTGATTACTAATAAGTTAAACTGCAGCTAGTTTGTTTACATATAGAATAACTCTTGGTTAATATTTCAAGCAAAAACATGTGCTGCTTGCAGCTTCATAATGAGAATATAAAATACTTGTCTTTGTCATAGTATCAGATAGTTGAGTCTATAGTATCAGCAAGTAAATTTTTTTACATTTTCAAGACACAACTATCAAATGAGAAAATATGTGCTGGCCAATCATTTAAAACATTAGAGTTGGGGTCTATTTATGCTCCTTTTATGTATGTTAATTGGTACATTAGACGTTTACACTGGCATGGTTGTTAAGCAATGCTTCCACTAGAGGGCAGCGCAGAGTTCAGGGCTCACATCCGAGTTCCTACTCATTTTCTTACAGTAGCAAACATGGCAACAGTCTCAGAAAGAGGCATAAAAAGAGGCAGCACTGTAGAAGGTGAAGGCCTGTGCCGACATTAGATACTTCATGGTTTCTTTGTTCCTTTCCCTGGTCGTAGGTGAGCTATACTGCACAACACTTACCCCATGGTCTCCAGTGGTACGGCTGTTTGCTCTGTGGGTGTATCTGCAAGCTCTCTAAAAATGGACTGAAATTTGTACAAAATAAACTTAAGAGGACAGACAGAAGACTCCATATGAACATATGTATGCATGTTTATCATTGAGAATAAATGAGCTTTGAACGCGTTTTTAAGTGGCAGCAGCTGTTTCTTTTCAATAGTCAGGCTGTTTTTGATTTGCCTAAAGAAAAGGTGAAAGGGAACAAGAAAAAAAACCTTAACATCCAATTCTGCGCCTTTTTCCTTGTTTTGAAAATGAGGCATAAAGACAACTTTGCAGATTAAGAATCTGACTTATTAACAGATTAAATTACCCCGACCTCCAGCTGTTAAAAGTCCTGTAACTGACTGCCGTCATCCCAGACATACTATCCCAGACATTCCAATATTTTAAGGTCAATCCTGAAGAAGAGCTCTCCTCATTTTCCTATTGTTAATGTAAACCAGTTATTTTTTGCCTTCCTTGAGGTCTATTTCTGGCTAAGATGGCTACATCTTCAATCAAATTACAAACATTACCAACACAGCAAATTTTCTTTTTTTCATTTGTAAAATATTGCAATCAGATTTTTGTCTCTAGTTAATGTAAATCCAGATTAAAGATATCAGGCATCAAATAAACAATTAGAAGACAGCTGTTTCATAATAGCCTCATACTAGCCAGGTAATAATTTATTATTAGTTAAATAAATAAAATCTAAAATAAGCAAATTAACTGATTTTCTGTGCTAAAGAGACAATAATTAAACATGTAAGAGCTTAAACAATTGATTTGGCACACTTGATCCTGCATGGGTCCTCTCTCTTACAAATGAGTGCTCAAAGCAGTGAGTGTAACAGATAAGTCATTCATTAGTCTGCCTCTAACCCCACACAGGGCCACACTGTCTGAACCAGCATGCCAGATTAATGCTGGCAGATTTAAACTGGTGTGTGTTTAAGCGTTGGGGAGGAAATAATGGGATTGGGAGAATCCAGATAAGGAGATTTACAGGGAGAGATGTTCATAAGTGGGTTACTGAAGCCAATCACATGAAGCTGCATCACATTAACAACATCACGGTAGCTAGCTGTCTTATACATGGGGTGCAAGAGGAGATCAATACTTTCATGATGGAGAAAATCTTGCAAATCTTGACTCCACATAATACAGCTGCAAAGTAACTATGGCAACAGTACCAATACTTACAACAGAAGAACCAGAAGCTCATCAATTTTAAAATAAACAAGCTGAATGTTGATTTAAAATAATCCATCCCAGCAGCTCTGTCAGGATGTTCTGTACCAACATGTGTGCGGGTAAGCAGATTTAATTCTTTCCAAGTTAAAACTTTAGCATGCTTATATGCCTTTTTTTTTTAAATTAGCTCTAAATGTGTGTATTTTTAGGTAAATGAAAGTGTTAAATTAGAAGGTAACCCTTATTTTGAATATGTCTCATTAAAAAACTAAATGTTCACCATAAGAAGCAGAAATTCTGTGTGGGACGCTGACCAACAGACCGACTAACGCTGTTATCTTCTTAGCTGCATGGTCACCTCAATGAATAATTTTAATTTCAAGTGCTTTTGTCTGTATTTGGTCATGATAAACATATAAAACGTACTCTAAAGCAACCCTGAAAACAAAGGACCAGCTCCTGTCTTGTTCATCATGTTGACCTCCTCCTACAAATTTGCTTTTTTCACCAAGCAGTAGATAAAACACATCTTTTTGGACAAATACGAATGTGTTCAGTTACAATTTATATACTTGGGTTTAGAAAGGTTTAATACAGCAAACCCAGCTTGATTTGCCAAGGCCGCCCTGTTCCAGCAGCCCTGAGAATACAACAAATCCCTGGTTATTTATGACTGTACTTCCTGGGGGTTTCAGAAAAAGCTTGTACACTAAGCCTTTATACATCATGCTCCCACAGGAGAAGGCAGAGGATACATGAACCTCTGCACCTGTAACTGGATTTCAATCCATTCAAGGTAAGAGTAAGAAATGACTGAAAAATGTTTAAAAAACAAGCGAGAACAACAGGAGACTATTTGTGCTAGCAAATGACTAAAACCATTAAAGGAACAAATCAACCAGAAATGGGAACAAAAGTATAGTTTGTTCTATATTAATAATAAATGAAACAACCTCACACTGGGTTTTCACAGTACTGTGCATCATTAACTTGACTTTAAAGTCTATTAAACACATTATGTGTGATTTCTTTGTTCTATGTCTTTTAAAGAATGAAGCTCCAGCTCTATTAATAATGCATTTGCTTTTTCCATTTATACTGCCCTGATTTGAGGTCTTTATTTCAGGATAAATCCAGGTTTTCCCAGAAAAATATAGTAAAACCTCTCAGTTTCATAATTATTTATGTTTCAACTCAAATTATTTGCTGAATATTAATTTTCTATTCATCAACCCTTAAACAGAGGAAAAGTAGTTTTGGTTTTAGTGATAGAATATCCAACCAAACATGTTCTTCTAACCACTTCTGTTTCTACGTGGCAAACAAATCACGTACAGAGATAGAGGGGGAAAAGCAGCTCACCTATGACCAAAAAAAACAAACAGTTTAAGGCGAAATGAGACATTTGGTTCATGTGAATTAGACTGGAGAGCATCCTCACTGGAGGGTGAATCAGCCACAACTCTGTACTCAGAGAGAGGAGCATCCTGTGGGGAAGAAAAGCTGGCAGACAGGCATAACTCCCCATGGGGCTCCAGAGATTCAACAGAGAATTACACATGAAATCAACAGAAAGCAAAACAGCCATAGAACAGACGGGAAATGGGAGGCGGGTTAGAATACAAAACAGTCATATTCAGGAATGCAGTATGATCTTTAAATGAGGGGAAAATAAACCTTTAATTCTTCATTAAAGCATTTTGGGGGAGAGGGGGGGTATGAGGGTTTAATAATACAGATGCTTTAGGTTGCAGAGACTGTAAAATCCTTGGAAATCTGGCATATCATTGCCAAAGCGATTAGAAAAAGTTAAACATCCTTATTAAAGCTGTATCTAACCAAACCTGCAGACTATTGTCTCACTTGTTAATCACGTCTGTGAGAAATGTGAAAAACCTGTCAATGAGTCTTAAACACATTCCATATGGTTCCACCGTTACCTTGCATTCAATTATCTGTACTGAAGTAGACACACACACACACACACACACACACACACAGCTGTACTGAGAGACTTTATGTCGCAACCCCCCCCCTTCGAGAGACTGGAAAGCCCTGTCAAGTCTGAACAGGCGAGTCTCCGCTCACACCCCGATTCCCTGAACTCGTGGCAGGCTGTATAAGACGTGTCTCTGGTCTTGACCAAGTGTGAGGAACATATTGTCCAACATGTTTACAATCCACTGCTTACGTCTTCTGTCATACATTAAAACTGTCATTTTGATGTTTTCACTATTATATTAAATGAACCAATCAAACTGGCTCATCTGGATTACTTCTTTGCTGCAAATCTATGAACCTGACTGATTAGACGGATCATTTATTAGTGACATATTATTGAAAACAGGGAATTAATGGAGGCACTTTTACCTACATAGAGCACTGCAAGTTTTTTTCTGAGTACTTTTAAATAAAAAGAGAAAGACTGAATCTAAATGTTTAAATGACAAAAAAGCGAAGTGTTTGAGAGGATTGGGACACAATAAAAACTGAATAATGGAAGTGCGTCTTTCCTATCATGTGTAACAGACAGGAATCATTCAATTTCAAAGCAGAAAAATAGCATTTTGCAAAGAAGAAGCTGCATAACGCAAAATTTACATTTAACTCAGTGTCCTTTACCAGCGTATGCAATGTGTGCGCTGTATGATAAGACATGCAAGCAGTGCTGAGTAGCTTCTCAGCCCAAGATGTCCTCATATCAAAAGCGTCACAGGGCCGTGGCTTTAGAAAACACCACCCCCAAGAGCCTCATTAATAAAGCACAGATTGAGGGATTCGTAGGGCGAAGACACGTCAGAGACCGACAGACTGCTGCTCTCATCTCCTTCTCAATCTTTCCCCTCATGCCCCCCCTAACCTGGCTTAATCATCATTTAATCAGGCATGTCATTAGAACAACAAATTGTTCCTTAGGTATCCATTAAAGAATTCACAACAATTACAACATTCTGGTCTCCGTCTTCTGGGCTTTTACAGGATTTTCCATCTTTAGAGATTTGACTGCTGCTGTTTCCTAAATAATATCTTGCTGAGTCATCGTTCATCCTCACTTAACCACATCCAAATGCACCAGAAACCATTTCCCTTTCTGTGTTGGGCTTCTCTCTTTTGCATGAGAGACATTGGTGGAAACATCCCGTCATTTACATGTTCTTCTATATTTTCCTGGCATTATTTTAACTTTAGCCAAAATTTGGTTGAAAATTTGACTACTGATGGTGTTAAATTAGGATGTTTAACAGGTACAGCTGAGCACCACTCAGATTTATAACGGGGAAATTCAAATTTCTTTATATCTGTCTAAGTCATAAAATATTACAAATATAATTTTGCTTCTGTGCATAGAAAGGATGAAGGTATTTGTCTCTATTCTTATGTATTCCTGTGCTGCAATATGTAGTATTATAAAAAAGTCTATGATATTTACTACGGATTGAAAGCATAAATAATAAACTGTCCAAACAGGGCAGCAGGAAAATTTAGTTCAGAAAACAGATCAAATATAAAACACTGTGCAGCTGCTGTTTCAGTAATCTGGTCTTATGTATTTTTAGTAATTACATTAATGTCTCTGTTAATAGCACTAATGATATTTGATAAGGGTTGTATTTAAGGTTAATTTATTTAATATGCAGTTGATTTCCCACAATTCACAGAATCATTAAAGTCCTAAAATCTGCCTTTTCTGTAAACTACAAATACAAAACGGTAGCAATCAAAGGTCATGTGTACTATGAGGTGATCAATCGCGGCGTTGGTCTGCAAACAGCATCAGAGAAGAACTAGAAGCACAGTAAATCGATAGGTCACAAGGTCAGTGAGTAAGAGAGAATTGTGGATGGATATCGAGCTAAAAATCAATAAACTGTTGGCAACTCATTTACCATTACAGGAGCTTGGCATGAACTAATGTTTTGGCAACTAAACAAATACACAGCAACAACATACACACACACAAATCATTCAAACTGAAACCAAATTTACAATGTAAGCTGCAAGGGTTTGCCAGCATGTCAGGAAGATTTTGCACAATCTGAGCCATGTATGTTTGTATATGACCCGTTTTACACAATCACATGGAGTTTGGGACGCAATGAGGAAAAAAAAGAAGTTGTAATCCTCCCCCTGTTCTCTCTTTACTCCTCTTGTAATCCGAGATTTAAATCTCTGCTCTAGGGTAAGGATAATCCAGCAGCCTTTGCTTCAGTTCAGTGGTCCAACAGCAGCAGCAAGAAAAGCTGAGGGGAGGTCACAAACTTGAGAGGCTGTAATATTAAGTAAAAGATGGCTGGAGGAGGTGATGATGGAGACAGAAACTGGCAGAGAAAAAGGGAGAGGGAAAGAAAAGGAAAAAATCCAACCTGCTAAAACAAGCTATAAGGTCAGTGTTTGAACTCCACAGGTGGACAATCAGAACGGGATAACAGCTTTAAAAGACACAAGAGTTAAGGTCAGAGTTTATATCGTGGCCTTTAAGGGAACGCTTGTCCATTTTAAAATTTAATCACAATGTACAGGTTGCTCACAAAGCTCTCTGAATCCCTGATGCAAATGTTTGCTAACCATTCAAATACATCATAAGACTATACAAATCTTAAAAGTACACTCCAAATGGGATTATTCATGAACCAAGAAATCTGAAATATTAACACAGAACAAAATACTAACCAGAATACTAATCCAGATAAACATAATGAAAATGTGAAGGATTGTAGAATTTTGGTTCCATTCTTAAAATCTAATCTGATATGAAGATAGTGTTTATAGTTAAGGTAGTCAAAAATAACACATTAAGGCCAGTAACTAATTTATGTAATTAATTGCATTTAAATTTTTACTAACATAACAAGCCCAAAACATCCGTCATTTCTCCGTTATGACAGCAGGACATGGAGCCGAGGCACGCTGGGCCGGCTGGCTCTATGGATGGATTTGAGAATAAAACAAAAACTGATAGAGCAACACGTGAGCATAACCCCCGTGAAGGATGAGCGTGTTTTAACTAGAGCTGGGTTAAAAAAAATCGATTCATCAATTTTCAAATTAAATAAACCCTACAATGATTCATAAAACTGGACATCGATTTTTATGTCCTCATTTCCAGTAATGTGACCCTACTCTTGCGTGACCTACCGAGGTTCGGCGAGATCTTAGCATATATACACACACAACTGGTTTCCTGTGTCGCCTCCATCCAAAAGTTCAAATGTTTTAACTCACCAGTGTGGATTAGATTCACCTGTAATTTACTTTGCAGCATGTCACTGCTCACATTAGCAGCTAACGCTAAGATTGCGGCACTCATATTAGCAGCTAATGCTAATATGAGTGCAGGAAGTGATGTCACCGCGCACATAGTTTAAAATGAATCCGATACGCTCATTTAAAGTCACATTTAATCTAGAACAGGTTTACACTTCGTCCATTAAACAGTCTGATGCTTTTTATCTGGTCTACATGACGGCATGTTATAGCTGCGCCTGCTCTCTGTGTCCACGGCAGTCAGCACACACACACACACACGCACACACACGGGTTTC
>JBAMHW010000026.1:7684219-7695181 GCA_037177495.1 Rhadinocentrus ornatus
TGTTATGGTACTTCAGAAATTAAGAATGTAGATGTGTCAGAACAGATTATTACATATTTTGATTGTCAAGTAAATGTACTCAGTGTTCTATTTATTTAAAAAAAAAGTTTTCTGAAACGTTTTTACTATTCAAGAAAAATATATGGTGTTACATAATTAGCTGTAAATTAATTGATATTGAATCAATTCAGGAAATTAGTGACGATACCCAGCCCAATGTTGAAATAAAATTGCATTTGTATTCAACAGCAACAGCTTCTGGATGTATTCTTAACATTATAATTTTTAATAATACACTAGGTTAGTGTCCCACTAGCAGTCTATTGCTGCAGGTATATACATCTCTGGTGTCCTCTGTTCTGCCCTGGATCTGTTCAGTAATTCTGCCCCACAGCACGTTTGTGAAAGCAATTGTGTCAACAGTCTAGAAGGGTCCTTACAGCCATCTTTACCTACAAATACTTCATTAAATTGTGGTTGAATGTCAATATAATACTAGTATTAATATGTTGCATAACTACAAAGTAATGTAATTCAGGTAATAGCTAAAAAACTGTTCTAACAACACTGACCCAAATTGATATCGGCTCAGAACAAATCGGATCGAATTATATCTTAAAATTTGACTCGATACCAGCCCTAATGCTAATTGATTTTAAATCTTAAGAATAGAAATTGAATCGATTCTTGAAATTTGAATGGATACCAAGCTCTAGTTTTAACACCCGTACTTTTCGCATTGATTTACTGGGGATGCTGCTGTAGGAATTTGATCACTGCTGAATTAAGACTTTGTGTTTTCAGCCAAATCACCAGTTTAATCAGAGGTTCTTTATCAATAATGGCTGTCGTCACATCTGGTAGTTCTATGACAGATATTATCACCATGTAGACAGTTGGTGAGACAATGCTGTATGAATTTGCACTAAAAAGCCATGGACCCCCTGCCCCACCCCGTGCTGACACCATGCTTGGTTTTATGCTTTTAAAAGTGAGACTCTCACCATAAATAATGTATTTTGGCAGAGTCATGTCCTTTAACAGAGCCAAAGTTAAATTAACAACATATCCTCATACTTTTTTTCTTAAAATAGGGACAATGTGTGGGCGATCTCAACTGCTCTGAATTTTCAAAGCCTTGGGGACCCCTGTGCTCTTTAGAGGAACTATTTGGGGGGTCCCAGACCCCAAGTTGGGAGCCACTAAACTAGAACTTGAGTTCATATGATGCAGAACAACAGATAGAAGAACATTACATGCTGCAGTTACTGACCCTTGGACATCTGATGTTAACCCAGGTGAAGGTCAGTTAACAGTAAATATTTGTAAGCATTGGCTCTTTTTGTTGATACAATACAGTAAAAATGTGCAATTTGCAGTTATAGTGGTAAATGGTGATTAACCATGATTAATTAATTTTTAATTCAACTTTACAGTGGTTTTGATGCAGTAGTTTGAGATGTTGTTAAACTATATTTTAATTAGGGTTGTCAAACCATCAATATTTTCAATCTGATTAATCACAGGATAGCTGTGGATTAGTCACAGTGTGTTAAACCTGAAATTGCAGCCTTTTTGTTTTGTTGCCAGTGGGCACCACAGAATGTAAATAAAAGATGACGTGACGTCACCCGTAGGTTTCTGAAGAACTGAATTGAAGCTCATTGGGCGGTTCCCACCGCTGCCATCTTGGCATAATCACACGTGTCATCATTCCCAGAAAATCCCAAAATGGGCAAAGAGAGGGAGACTGTAAAGGTGGGGGTAGATGATTGACACCCATCAAACTCCGAGCTGCCTGTAGCTTAAAAGCTAACCCAAGCTAACCTGGAGCTAACGGTAGCTAACGAGCTAACGGAGGCAGGCGAGCTAAAGCTAAGACACGCTGTTAGCCGGCTAAAAACCGCGGTTGTGCTACACTCTCCCTTCTTGCCGCAGATATTGGGTACCTGTCAATCAAAATGACACCCCTAATTAAGCCGAATTTCAAGATTAAAAAACATCCAAACGGATAAGTTAGAAAAAAAATTCACCCCCCTCAAAGTTGTCATGAAGGTTAACTTGAACTATTAATCCTAAAATGTTTTTTGTACCAGGCTTTAAACATGTTTATTTCTGCTGTGAAGTTGGTCTTTTTAACATGGGAGTCTATGGGGATTGACTATGTTTTGGAGCCAGCCCCTATCGGATGAGGGGTGAACTGCAATTTTTTGCACTTCCGCATAGGCTTCACATTTTACCGCCGGAGGTTGCCGCTTGGTGGGCCCGCAGCAATTTGGTGCATTACCACCACCTGAGAAAGAGTGTGGACCAGAAGGTCATATGTGATAACTGAGTGGTTGCTGTGACAAAGCACCTGTTTGCCCAAAATTAGCTTCTCTCGCCAAGGTAATGCAAAATTCGGATTTTTAATGGCATTAGTAACAACTTTGTTGTTTATGTGTTTTTAAAAAATTAACGTTAAACAGATTCTATTTGCATTAATGCGTTTATTTTGACAGCTCAAATTATAATTCAGATAAATCATTTCACGCTAACTAAATGTCACAAACTAAAAGTCTACAGAAGTAAATAAGCCATTCATGTCCTGACTGCTGTACTCATCTTAGTTGGTCACGCACACGTCACTTTGCCCAATTAATTTTCCATGGCACTGCACAGTTCAGTCTGACCGGTCTCTATATTAACTACAGTTTTAAAACATAAAGTCAAGCAAGGGGAAAAGAAAAACACATGCTCTATCCCACCCAACACCATCAGTGCTAAGTAGAACAAGTGCTGCCATAAAAAATATTTAAATCTGATTAATTTTGTTGGATTTTTGCTATAAATATGTGACAAAGACTTGAGATGTTCTTCTTTTGTAAAATAAAACCAAAAGTGATCATAGAAGAAAAGCAGGCCTGCTAAGAATGAAAGCTCAGCCCAAATTCTGTACTACATACCGTGTATACAGAACACCAGTAGCCCCTTTTGCATTGCTTTCTAATAATCTGACTAACAGAACATGTCAGTGTGATTTCTGAATGATGAAACTGAGGTTCTTCTGGAAGCAGTTGTAGCAGCACTATCAATGTGTGAAACCCAGAAACATTTCCACTTCACTTTTAACTATGTCTGTCAAATGATTAAAAATTTTAATCAGCCTACAAATGAATTAATCATAATTAATCATCATTTGCCACTATGCCTGAAATTTGCCCGTTTTTACTGCAAGCCAATGCATAAAAATATTTAGTGTTAACTGATCTTTCCATGAGTAAACATCAGATGTCCAATGGTCAGTAAATGCAGCATGTAATGTACTTCTATATGTTGTTCTCCATCATCTCTACTATGTTCTAGATCAGTGGTTCTGAATGTTCAAAATCTTAGGGACCCTCTCTGTTCTTTGGAGGCCTCTTTTAGTGGGTTCTTGACCCCAGGTTGGGAACCACTGTTCTAGATCATAATGCACAATTCATACAGCATCCTTCCACCAAAGCTACACATAAAACTGTCATAAAACCACCAGATGTTGACAAATTGAACTAAACAGCTGAACGATTTAAAAAAAACCTGATTAATCTGATGATCTGGCAACAACAACAGGAGACGGAGAGGAGGACTAGACACAATGAAGACCAGAGAGCTACTAGACCAGCTATGTTCGTGCACAATGCAGGAAAAGAAGAAGAAAAAATATGATTACTGGTGCTGCTGCAGCTTTAGCTCTGCCTATAGACCAAACTGCACACATCACTGGCATAAAACCCTAAATTTATTTATTAACATCTTAATTTAAACGGAACAAATACATAAAACATTACTTCATGAATTCTAAGTAAATGCCATGCATGCAGGTTTCTAGCCACGGCTAATTTGCAACCCCTGTCCCTGGTTAGACACACAGACAATTCAAACATATTATAAAAATGACAAAAACATGCAGTGTTTACAATACAATGTAAGGTGTCAAAAGCAGGAAGGAGCACAAGTCTAAAGATGGGGGATAGAAACAAGAGAAAAAAAGAAGAGAATGACAGTTGTATGAGAATGTGACCTTAAGGAACATTAATGTAAAAGTGATGTTCAGATTAATGGAATAAAAAACTTGATTAATGTAATAATAATGTAAAAATTATTAATAGCCAATAAAACATTTTAGTTTACAGCAAAAATATCCACCGATCCGCCACAACATCATGGCCACATGCTCAATATTCAGTGGGTTCTTATCATTCCACCCAAAAAGCACTTACCAGAGCAGGAACAAAACTAAGCTTTCTGTGAGTGCCCGGTAATGGTATGTTACCACACAATACCACATGGACTGGGCATGCCTGCCAGAAACACCATCAGATCCCTTCAGATTGGTATCTAGGGAGTTTGGAGGTCAGGTGAACCACTTTTTGTTTGTGTCCTTAATAGCATAATCATGTTTTGTAAGGCTAACTTCAGCCCTGCTGAGGGAAGCAGCTACAGTAGGGGAGTCAACTGTTATTTGAGGGAGTTTGATTAGTCTGCAAAAATGTTTAGGTAAGTGGTTAGGTTAAAAAAAAACCTATGATAAGATTAACTGATGTATACAAAAACAGGAAATAGAGCAGGGTTTTTGCTAACATCGCCAAACTTATAAATTTTCTGCTCAAAATAGAGGCAAAAGGGTAGGATTTTTATATAATTCCATTTGAAAAAAAATCTTGTGAGAACATATCCTTTGCCCTAAAAATAAGTAGTTCCAGACACATAGACCTACTCTACAGTCCAGTTTGCATTTAGAGAACACATGTTAAAAGCAGAGAGACCTCTATGTAGAGACTCTATTTCTGGAAGCCTGATTCAGAACATAACCCTCCTCTGAACTCATCACATACAAACACACTCACAAAGTGATGAACTAACACACTCAGCAGCGCTGAGAAATGCTGGCTTGAGAATGAGCTAGAGCTACTGTGATAGCACTCACCATGCATAGTAGCTCTGCATGTGGTTGTGTGACAACTCATTCAGACTGCGTGGGCATGCTTCAACCCCCCATGTGAGTTACATAACTATGAATAGCAGGTGTGTGGGGGGCAGCAATCGGACAAGACTGAAATATCTGATTTTTATAACGTGACTTGCAAATTCTTACTCCAAATTTTAATTATAGTACATATATTTGTGCTGCTTTCATAATCTTGCTACAGTTAGTTGGCTAGCTAACAAGTTGAGTTGTATTGTCAGACAAATGTTGCGATCTAACTGTCCCATCTTATAACATTTGTGAATGACTATAATAACCATCAGTTACAAAACTGAATCTTCAAGAAGCTGTCAGCCTGTGAATGAATCTGTGTGTCCCAGTTTCTACCCTGTCATCACAGCAAGCAGCAGTGATGAAACAGGAAACACGTTGCTGGTTTTGAGCACTTGAAACGTGAAATGCTCGACCGGGTGCAGCAGATTTTAATAAATATAACAAAGTGTAAAAACTGGCAGTGCATCAGGCTTATGTCATGGCTAAAGAGCTGAGAGTGTGTTAGCCCAGCAAGGGATTTCTTTGGTGGATGTGGCATTTGTGCTGTCGTTAATCCGCACCGTTTTACTCACAACACACGCCATCACTTCTGGTGTGTTTCTATTCGCCGTCAGCCCACTCAGTCATGAAATGAGAGAACGCGGCATAGACATGAAGTCGGGTGCGAAACGTCTCAATGAGCAACATTTTACAGATGTGTGTTTTCCTCCTCTCCTGTTCACATCTTCCCTGCTCTTAATAACTTTAAACATGGTGTGTTTCCATACAGATGAAAACGGATTCCATCGGTTGCCCTGACAACAGACGCGTTTTAATAGAGCCAGCCTCGCACCTCACCATGATCACCAATGAAGGGAGTCCAAGGCGAGCAGTCAGCTCCCATTCAACAACATCCACTCCTCCCACTTTCTCCGCTCTGAATGGCCAAACAATGACCGGAGCTCGGCTCATCACTGGATTATGGTGTGGATGGGGACTCGGTGTGTGTGTGTGTGTGTGTTTTCACCATAAAACTAGCCCGTGCTGCAAAAGCTGCTTTTGTGTATCTTTCAGAAACAGAGCAAGCATCAAGCTCTGATTAAACTTGTTGCTATGAAATCAGCTGCTATTATGTTCAGATCTTTTGTTCGTGTTAAGAACATTGTGTTCATCTAAGAAGAAAAAAAAGTTTGATGTTTCATCTGCACAAAGATGGCTATGGATTTAGTCCCAAATCCAATTGATGTTTTTTCATATCGGACCATGAAAAGCTTAAAACTAAAAAGCTGGACCGGAAGACCATGCAACAAGTTTAATCTACAAAAACAATTATACAATTTATCTATTCTCAAAATAAAAGCATTTTTAATCTCATCACTGTTTATAAAATGCTGGAAAACATATATTTTTTAAAAAGCCCCACCAACAATGTTTGTTCTCAACTAAAAAGCTGTCTAAAATTCTAAATCAATTTCATTAACCATCAAATATATTAAAGAATATATTCCTTATGTTAGACAACATGGAAACATGGGTTTTCTTTTTTTTAAATGGGCATGTTAACATCGATCCGTTAAAGTCAATCAGAGATACTTAGAAAGAGTTCCCTTTTTCAGATTTATACTAAGAATCAAGAAGACTTTTTAATTGCTTGTCTGATGAATTTAGAAGACAAAATATTTGTCATAATATTCCGAGAAGTAATTTTCCGAGAAAAATGTGTCATAATCGATGAGAATAAAGTCGTAATATTACTAGAGTAATGTTGTAATATTACTAGAAAAAAGTTGTATTATTATGAGAATAAAGTCGTAGTTTTACTAGAATAAAGTCATAATTGTACCAGTTCCAGCTATTTCCCCCTTCACAAAAGCAACGATTTCCTCCAAGTCTGCCTGCTTATTTTGCAGACTAGATTAATTTTCTAGCAGATTATTTCCCAAGTCCTGATAGTGATAACATGATGCTGAAGTGCCAAAAGATTATCTCCTGGTTTGTGAAACCTTTGCTGAAGTACAACTTCAGGAAATGCTCTGTCGCCCTCATTTTAACAACACTCATCTTCTAAAAGAACTGTTTAGAATAGTGCTTTATTCACGTTACATTACGACTTTTTTATCGTAAAATTACAACGTTTTTCTCTCAAAATTACGACTTTATTCTCATAATATTACGACTTTTTTTCTCGTAAAATTAAAACTTTATTCTCAAAGCCTGTGAAAAAAACATTTTTCTTAGTGTGGCCGTAATACTCCATTGTAATTGCCTGATCTAGCTTAAAAAAAATAAATAAATTTAGCAAAAAGTTTCATTTTAATTAGTAAAAGCATAAAGAAAAAAAAAATCCTACCAGTTAATAAATGAAACCAACCACTTCATATACAAAAAAGAATACTTAAGTTTAATATTTAATAGCAGCTTTCTGTTTATCATCCTGCATCTCAACCAGGAGGGAATTTTTGCTCAAGAAAAAGAAATGATTGACTACAGAACGTAGAGTATTTAAGTATGTTAAGGAAGAGAACTGAAAGAATTTTACACACATATTCCTGCTTTATCAGATCATCTGTATTTCTTTTGTGCTTTATAATCCACAGCTTGGGGGCTTTCAAAAAGCTGCCCATGATGCATTTCTCAACACAAACAAACTAAATGCATGAGCAAACTTAACTTGACTGCGACTTGTGCTATTTTCAGTTATGGTAAATAAATTCCTCCTGTGAATGTGCTATCAAAGTGGAACTGAAGCTTGGGAAAGACAATCTCCCCTTTACTGACACAAGTGGAACAAACACAATGTTGCCCATAGGGAACAGAAGTTGGAGCTCAGGGAGGGAAACACCCCCCATCCTTTTCCTCTGTTCAACACCACACAAACAAACCAACTCACAGAAGTCTTTCTCTTTGAAAGCAAACTCATGAAAGCGAGAGTTACGGTGGCTTGATTGATAAATTATACTCCTCACTCTCACACACACACACTGCTTACATAAATGCAAACATGACTGAATGGCCTTTAAGAAATCTCCGTCTGGATTTGTGAATAAATCGACTCAACTACAGTTGTTCTTATGAATCAACCAGTCTCACTGATATCAGTGACTTTCTCTTTTGATGTGGTGATTAGCTCAGCATGTACCCATGAGTGTGTGGGAGACAGTGAACGTTAAACACACACATGCCAAGTCTTTACAGCAGCCTACAACTACCAGAACTAAGATGTTAAAAAAAAGCCACATGCTTTAATGCAGGTTTTATCTTTGGTCTCCAGGATAATTTCAGGGGGTTGCCCAATCAAAGTAAAAAAAAAAAGACAGCGTACATATATCAAAAACATTTTGGGTGTTTATTAGGGCCATTTTAAACAAAAAGAATACTGTCTGAGATTAACATGTTAATTTTCTGAGCATTAATAAAGTAATTAATTATGCCATATTAAAAATCCAATCATGGCTCACTGCTTGCTTTAGTTATGCCTAAAACAGTTTTAAAACGTTTTATATATGGAAGTGGTCTAAGTATGAAAAGAAAACTCTTTTGGGGCGTATTCTGTCTGAAAATATAGGTCAACAAGACTTAACATGTGCATGCTTTAGTGTTTCCGGAAACTTAAGGGAACAGCTTTCTCTCCTTCTTCATCCTTCTTTTACTAGACTTTCTAGCGGACTAAAACTAAATGTGCTTGGAGAAAGACAATGTCCTGGTGGAATGTCTTTCAGCAAGGCTTCATATTACACCAAGAAGGCATCAAACTGCTTCCAGTTGTTAATGTGAAGCGTTGTTGCAAAGATGCTCAGTCGACCACAAGATTCCCCTGAGTGTTGTCAAATACAGGTTAACAAGAGTAGACAGGATAGTCTGCCTCCAGTCTCCCAACAGCCCATAAAAGGTGTCAGTTAAAAAATGCCTCTGCGAGTTACCTCGTGTACCTGAGCCTGCTGCTCAGCGACATGGCTCACAGTGGTCTATGTGGGTGTCAGCTGGCACAAATGTTATTCCCATATCTCAAAGGATTGTGGCCATTTTTGACAGTTTCATTCAAACCCAGTCAGATTTAGGGAGAAATGGTCATATTAAAAGCCTTTATTGAAGAAGGACTACTCTATTTAGCACCTGTAAATTGCATGGTGGCACAAAAGCCATTGCACTTCAGCTCTTTTGTCAAAGCTGTCATATAACTCAAAGCTTCAAAATCAATTTGATTTTTCTACACGTGGATTCACAAACTAGGTCACAGAGGAATCTGTCTTACTGTCATCACACCTCATATTACTCAGCCTTAAGGAGGAATAACGTACTGGCACAAACATAGCATGTGTGGCATTTGTGCAGTATATAACAGAAAGGCACCGGCTGAATGGACACCGACCTCTTCCAACAAGGGGATCAGAACTTGAACACAGCATGAGAAATAAGCAAGCTACCCTGGTATTTCTTAATCACCACAAAAATGTAGAAAGATACTATCAAGTTCAAAGAGGGGACTTGAATCATCAACACCCGCGCACAGACTGGATAAACCTGCTCCTCCAGTGACCTTCCCCCAGGTATAAATTAAACAGTGCATTGCAAACAGACTAATGACATCCAGATCATCTTGTAAATATGAAACATGCAGTGTATCAGAATTACTTGGAACATTATGACAAGTTCACTGTCTGGTCAGCAGATAATTAGGCTTTTTTTCAAATTCTGCTACAACTTTTTAGTGTATGAGTAGACAAACAGAATTTAAAGAGTCATGTTTACAGCAGGATACTGAAATAAATAATGTAGGAATAATAGAAAAATTGAGTATTTAAGATGTTTAGAGTTTTGGATCTATGTCGAATCACAAATATGCTCCCACTAACCCACAAAGAAAATATAAATATTTACACATTAAACACATTTTCCGAATAAGAGATAAATTTTAGGTTTTGTAAAATTAAATCTGGCTGATTTGTCTAAAGTTGGCATAAAGTGTTGTAACGTAGGTCTCCAATTTAACATTATGTTGTTTGGAAAAGAGAAAGAAATCAACTTGAAATTTAACAACACTCATCCGAGGATTACCCTGCTTAAGATAAACGCAAGATTTGTGATAACTCAACATTTTTTACGTATGCTTGGCATTTTACGAGCATATTAACTCCGCATCGACGTGGACATACGTTGTTGCACCCATAAAGTGGATGTGTGGAGCACCTCGACACGGAGAATTTGGTGATTTTAAAACATTATTAATGGTGGTTAGCGCTTTGCTGACTTTGCATGAGTACAAATGCATATTTACCATATTACAGCCTACAGCCGTTGATGAACCTGTACCCCCACTTCTGGTAAACTTTTCAGCTTAGCTGCTCAGCAGACATAATCGGTTGACGCAAACTAAATCTCCAGTTTCGTTGTTCCGAACATGAACAGCGACCGTTGACATCTTGGGTGCAGCAGATGCCATCACCCCGTCTCCTTTCTGCCGCTGCTGGAACCAGACCAACGGAGGCTACGATACCGTCCCTCTCCCGAGCCAGTCCACCGCGGTAATCGCCTAACTCAAGCGAGCCGGCCAAACACAATAGTGTGCTTATGCTCCGCCCACCGCTGCAGACAGGAGGGAGGGGCTGCGGGGCATATCGAATATACCCACAATGATTAATTCATAATCAAAGAATGAGAAGCTCTCAAAACCCACAAAACTAAAACATTTGCTGTGATGTAATATTGCTGTTTCTAAGTAAAGACAAAAAGAGATAAGCAAAGGTTGGGAAAACATGCAAACATCACCAAAAGATCACAGAACTGGCCTCCAGCAGCCAGATTTTGGGGCCAAAAGAGTTTATCTCAGATATTTAATCTAGATCACAGAGAACGGACACAAATTTCACAAAGTTAGATGCAAAGTAGACAGACAGACAGACAGACAGATAGACAGACAGACAGACAGACAGACAGACAGACAGACAGACAGACAGACAGATAGATAGATAGATAGATAGATA
>JBAMHW010000026.1:7699880-7724505 GCA_037177495.1 Rhadinocentrus ornatus
GTTATGCTGCAAACAAGTGGAACAAACTGCCAGTGGAGATTAAACTTTCACCAAATGTAGACATTTTTAAATCCAGGATAAAACATTTCTTTTTTCATGTGCATATGAATGAATTCTGCACGGTAACTTTTTACCTTCTCATTTTAATCATTTTAATGTAATTTATGATTTTATTGTGATTCTTGCTGGGTTTTTTTTCCTTTTATTTTTCTTAATATCTGTAATGTTTTTGTTTTATGTAAAGCACTTAGAATTGTCCTTTACATGAAATGTGCTATACAAATAAACTGCCTTGCCTTGTCTTGCCTTCTAAGGTGAATTTGGGGGCTATCCTTCGATTCTCCTGCCTCTGAACATTGATAGAGATGTCAATAATAAACATCAGCCAAAGGCTTCTTGACATGTTTACCTGCATAACACCTTTATTATCTGGAAAAACTGCTCAGGTTTACTTTTTTAGCTCCTATACATATATATATATAACATACAGCACTTGAAGTTGTGAAGATATGCTTACCATAATTTAATTTGCGTCTGTTATTTGGGATGGGAGGCAGCAAAATAGGTCTTGGGGAGAAGAGGTTAAAAAAGCCACAGCACATGGTCTAAAGGTATGTGTTGCCTTTTCAACCTTGTCTCTACACGTTGCTTCTCATACACCCATTCACACAGACATCAATTCAGTTACATTTTATTCCTTGTGTGTGTGTATATATATATGCACTCTGTATTCAGCATTCAGCACCTTTACTTCACAGTCACACACTGTGATGAAGAGTGGTTCAGTGTCTTGCCCAAGGATGCTGGCACATAGACACAATTGGGATAAAACTACTGACTTTCCAGAGAAAAGACGACCACTATCAGCAATGCCTCAGCTTCCCTGAAGCTTTGTTTTGAAACAGTAGATCACAGATTTATTGCCAAGTATCTTGTTGAAGATGTGCCATCTATGTAAACAGTTGCATTCAGAAAAGTAATTAGCAACAGATCAGTTATACAGACTGTCTGCCACCATGTTTGATTTGTGGGCTGTTGAGGCTAAAATAGTCTGAGTCCCCAGCTAATGATTGCCATTCTCTTGCCTGCTACCTGCCTTACAGATCCCCAACAATCTCTGCATTATGAGAAACAGCCTGAAAATAGCAAGTTTTAATGAAGACTCAGCTCATAGAATAGGACAGCGTTTTTTTTTTATATAAACTCATTGCATGGTTGTATAAATCTATAAGAACCATCTACCATAGTAAATTTTGGCTTTTCAGTGCACTAACTTACCTATAGTTTAAATAACTAATGTCTATTATTCATAAAAGTCATTCAAACACTGAAATAAAATAAAATAAAAATCACCAAACACCTTAACTGTAATAATGTCTTTGTATGAAATTCTCTGTTGTTTTGTTTTTCTTTAGTTCCTCTTAGCTTAATTTTACAGTCATTCAACTCATTACTCACAGTCATCCATCTACCTTCTATACGTGCTTCATTCTGCACAGAGTTGTGGAGTTGTGGCTTTTCCATAGCAGTCAATCACCAAATTGCTTAACATGAATGTTCTTAGGCCAGAGAAAACTTTGTCTCAATAGCACACTAACAACCTCTCCGCAACTGAGCATCAATTGTCTTCACTCAAGTACAGACAAGCTAAGTCCCTGATACTATCCATAAAATTATTTTTCATCCTAGATGTGTATTCTTTGTTTTTCATAACTTTTGTTTTTTTTTAACAATTAAAAGCACTTTGCATATTTTCTGTATAAAAAGTACTTTACGAATAAAGTCTTATTTTATTTGTTCTGAACTTTAAAAAGCTCTGATAAAGATACTGTACCACAGATTAGTTAGCAGCTGAACCCTGTCATAATTCCCTGCAGAGGGCTTGACCAATCAGAGCTGTCAAAATTGGATGGCGGCCAAAAAAATGTGATCTTGGATTTTAAAAAATCCGAACAAGTAAACATTAAATATTCTTTCAAGGCGTGTTGCACATCTGGTTTGGCTACTTCTCGCCCAGTAGATCTGGAGCAGATGGTATCACTCAGAAGAAAGAAATACCTCCATGATACCTGCATCGTTTTTACAGTTAATACAGGACAGGTGTCATCTGATTTGGCATACAGGGTATAATTTATTTATTTTTAATTTCACACTTTCCTTCAAATTAGTCATGGGCTTGTTTTACTTGCACTGTTACATCTAACTTAAATGCTCACACTGTGTGTCATTTCTTTTCTGTACATCCAACTTGTTCACCGCCACTCCACCAGTAAAATCAGCGTCAATTCTGTTTGTTTTCCTATACTTCCTTGTCATCATAACTGACTTTCCCACACATGTAGGAGAACAAAAAGTTGCTGACAGACAAGAATTAACCTAGAACTCCCTGAAAAACAGCTGTCCCACTCCAGCTATTTTACTGCTGTCTATGATTCAGACAGGAAGGGAAACTCTCCAGGGCAGACTGTCTGCTCAGACACATCTCTGTGCTTTGTTCCTTATAATACTTCCAGAGAAACACACACTTTAACCGACTGCCAAATCAAGTCATGCAATAAAAATTAAATTAAACCAAGAGAAGAACATATTTGATCTATCTTGAACTCAATTTTTCTCCACTGCAAAGGCAAGCCATCTATGTGTAAGTGTTTAGGAAAGTAATGATAGCGTATATCTTTCAGAGCTCCAGGAAAATTTAATTAAGATATTGAATAAATTACAGATTTAACTCCCATCTAATATTTTGCTGTCCCAGGTAGGCACCAATGCAGGGCTACTTAATTTGGTCCTATCCAGCAGGTTTTCCATGTATCCTTGCTCCAACACACCTGAAGATGTATTTAAGCAGGAATATATTGAAAGCCTGCTGGATTGCAGCCCTCATCGTACTCCCATCCCCTTCATCTCCCCAGCTTGTGTGTAGCCTGTCCTCAAATCACACTATCGTTTTATTACAGCTGCCAACCTCCCACTCTCTTTATCATAAGTCAGTGCCAGCAATTTAATTTTCTTTCATGACATGTCCTCCTCTCTTATGCGAGTTTCCCTTCCTGTCTATCCCTTTAATCTCTCCCACAATCTTCCCCTTATTTCCTTTCTTTTATAACTTTGCTGCAATCTGATAGACGTAGTTCACTTCATTTCTCAGTGAAAACTTACATTTGTGTAAGCACCCCTGGATCTTAATACCAGAAAGGACAAAAGTATCAATAATTCTGGTTTAAATTCCTCTCACTGATAAGACTCATTACGCTCAGTGGAGGACAGGTAATGATCCTTACTTCAACGCAAACAGGCTGGAACACAGACAGGAGACAGAGGCGGTGTTAGAGGGTAATGCTGGGTGTCTGCATGTGTCACCCAGCAGAAATAATCAATCTGACATGGGATTATCAAACACCTCAGGGTCAGCTGTCATGTCAAGCCTGTTTGAAATGTAGACTGGAGAGTCTGTGGATCAGGGGCTATTTGTATATCTGTCACTACATCCTTCCAAAGTACCCATCGATCAGCCACAACATGAAAACTAGCAAGTACAGCAATAACAATGACCATCTCTTTATGTTAGAACCTGTCAAAGGGATATGTGGGCAGTAAGCAAACAGTGAATTAGTGAAGTTGTGGAGGAAGTAGGAAAAATGGGATCTGAGGAACTTCAGGCCAGACTGAAATGTAGTGCCAAGCTCCCCCTCTCCTCTTTAACTCTTTTCAGCAACTATAATAGCTTTTCTTAAGGGTGGGCTAAGGTTCCCTGCTATCCAGCTGTGTCTTTTGTTCCACTCAAGCAGGGGAACTAAATCAAGGGATCCCTTGAATGGGCATGGTGAGGTAGAAAAGGGTTGACAGGTTTTAGGGGCTCTAGATATAAATCTTAGCTGACTGGAGATGAAGCTCTGCGACAGAGCGACAGCCACAGCTTCACACATTCTGATGTAGTGTTACCGTATACAGTAGTTTTACAAGTGGCTGGGATGCTGTTGTTAAGGACAAGAATATAGTGGTGCATAAATTTGCAACTTGAGAAGCAGATGGTCTCTTAAGGAGGTCGAACACGGAAGGGGGTGTTTGGTAGCCTAAGGGTGAAATTAAAAGGATTTTACATTCAAGCCAACTGGAAAAACATGTGTGAGAAACTGTACTCAAACAAATTAAAGGAAAAACCATGAGATGATGTCAACATAATTATGACACTAGGTTGGATTCCACTTTTAAGGAGTACACAGACACAGAGTTAGGTCCTCTGTATTTTTGTCTGTGAAATTTAGGGCAACAAAAATATTTTTTACTTTCTACATCATCAAAAAGAGAAATCTCAATCAACGAATAAATTTAACCGCTGCAAGCAAATCTCTCGTAGATAGTTAAAAACCTCCACACTAAACTTAAATTTGACTCCTTGTAGAACAACAAAATATGAATAAAGAAGAGGAAGAATCTTGTATTACTGCCATTACAATTCCTTATTTTAGAGCTTTAAAAAAAAAGTCTATGCATTCCCTAAAAACTTTTAAGTTACACTTGTTAATTAATTTTTTTATCTCTATGGTAAATGGGTGAAACTTACAAAGCAGTGGAAGCTTCTTCAGAATTGGAATATAAACTGAGAAATAACATAAACAGAGAATAAAGCTGGACTGTTAACTGAAAGAAAAAAACTCCTGGAAGTGAATAACATGGAGATTGTAAACAAGCTGCAGTAGCTGCTGTGCCACACTCATTAATCTCAGATAGCATTAGTCCTCTTTTGCAAAGCAGAATAGGTCTTCTTTCATTCTGTGGGTACCTGCTGCTTCATAATCAACTTGCATTCAACATCAATCTGCTGCCAGCTGCTTCTGTCATTGGCAAATTCTGTTCATTACCATGCAGGGTTACACTTCCTTCAAGACATTTTACACCAGAGTTAGTTACTGTAATGGGTAGAACTTTAATTTCTACAATAGTATTTATACATTTATACAATTGACATACATCATACAGTTGATTGTCTTTATTTCAGATGATCCTAACTATTTTATTTTCTTTAAATATACATCTGCAAAAAACAGAAGAGATGTAGTTTTTATCTCAGCTTCCAGAATGGTTTCGACCCCTATCATAATCATGCATTCATTTATTTTTTTATACCGCTTATTCCTAATCAGTGTCACAGAGAAGCTGGAGCCTATCCCAGCAATTAGCAGGGTCAGGGACAGGTTGCCAGTCCAATGCAGCCCTACACTCCAAAAAGTTAGATAAAAAAAAAGAAAGAAAGAAAGAAAGAAAAATGTACATAAATTGATGTATATAAAATTACTGGTAACTATTGATATTCTAGTTTTAAACATAGACTTACTAATAATAGGTAATAAAAACCCAGTATCAAGCATTAGTATCTTTTTGAGATAATTAAGGACCAAAATACTCTAACAAGAAAACCATTTACTGAGAAGAAATATCTTACAAATTTTTTTTAGATATATTACTCTGATCTAAGATATTTCATCTTACTTTGATTTCAGTTGTTGCAGTATATGATGAAAGTAAGTTTATCATCAGTTTCAATGATTGTGTGATTAATAACCAAACTCAAATGTCATGACTATGACAGCACAACACAACATTGTTGTTGTGAACCTCGATGGATCTTTTTTTTTCTCCAGTTTTTCATCTTGTTAACTTGAAATTAACTTTAAACAAACCAAAATCTTTGGCTTAATTTTAGTTTCCTATAAGCTTGAGATGCTGTGCAAAGTGTAAATGCAAACAAGTGGCAATAAAATGAAACAGCTGAAGAAACTTAAAACTAATCAGGTTAATGGGCAACAGGTCAGTAATATGAGTATTAAAAAAGAGCATCTCAGAGAGTCAGATTCCCCCAGACATAAAGATAGACAGAAGTTCAGCAGTCTGTTATAAACTGTGAAGACAATTTGTAGACCAACTTTAAAATAATCTTCTTTAATGTAAATTTGAGAAGACTGAATCTTCCATTATCCACTGTACATATAATCATCATCTCTGTTAGCAAGGCACACAACTGACTATCAGCTCTGGATAATGTGATCTTTTGGCCCTCAAGCAGTGCTGCATTAAAAAACAAGCAGGATCTGTTATGGAAACTATTGCATGAGCTAAGAAACACAGCAATCAGTCTCTGTGAAAACAGTTCAGTGTGCCATCAAAATGTAGGTTAAAGCTCTTTCATGCAAAGAAGAGGCCATATGTGAACACAATCGAGAAAAAAAACACACTGCCATCCCCTTTGGGCCAAATCTCATTTAAAATGGACTAGGACAAAGTGGAAAACTGGTCTGTGGAAAGAAAAATTTAAATGAGAAAATCTTTATAGAAATCATATTTGCCATATCCTTAAGACTAAAGATTAGACAGACCATCCAACTTATCAGCATTCAGCTCAAAAACCTGCATCTCTGATGATAAGGGGGCAAATTGCCTTCATTGAACAAACAACTTGCACATTTAGAAAAGCTCCATTAGTACCAAGAGATTTTTGAACGATCTGTTATCCCACCAAGGTTTGCATATTTCAGCAAGACAATCCTAAACCCCTAGCTGGACCTACTTCATCTATGTGGCTTTATGGTAAAAGAATCCAGGTCCTGGACTGGTCTGCCTGCCAGTCAGAACATTCATTAAATGAAATTAAAATTTTGTATTTTGGTGCATTATGGTACATTACCAAGTTCAAGATAACTGATATTTTTCATAAAATAGTAAAATGTCTCACGCTCAATATCTGATATACACTGCTCAAAAAAATAAAGAGAACACTTAAACAACACAATGTAACTCCAAGCCAATCAGGTTAATAAATTTGATTTCCATTGATGATATTTGTGTGATTTTGTTGTCTGCAATCAACTATGTAAAGAACAAAGTGTTTAATAAGAATAGTTCTTCCTTTCAGATCTAGGATGTGTTATTTTAGTGTTCCCTTTATTTTTTTGAGCAGTGTACTATCACTCTCACATACAATAGTTAATAAAAAAAACTGTCATCATAAAATGTCTGTTAATGACAGAAAATGTTAGTCCTAATATAAAACATGAGACGTGATATTTCCTCATATTTGTTGATACCAAACTGTTTTAGTTTCTCTTTCCCAGCACTTCCAATATATATAATGCAAACTCTGCAGACCATTAAGAATGTGTGAATGCTTTTATAGGAGAGTGAAAGGTCTCTCTCAGTGATCACAAGCAGCAAAGATTGTTCGAAATAAATATCTTAGGGGTCATGCTTTGAAAGGTTCAGTGGGATACCAGACGCACTTTCATGTGCCGTCCCACTGCACACCCACATAGCTGCCCACCCTGCACCGTCAGCTGTGACATTTGAACCCCTTTGTTTTCACTCTGAGAGGTTTCATGTCTCTCTGGAGAATTTATTTTATTTAAAGTATAAATGACAACCACTGTGATGTGTAGGTGTAGTGAGAAAGGACAAAGAAACTGAAAGACAGAGGTGTGAAATAAACTGAAAGGCCAGAAAGAGAAAAGGATACAGTTTAACAGACTGCCATCATCATTTCTAATGTCAAATAACCCAACAGATAAAATTTTAACACTTACTTGATGTTGGAAAGCCTACAGTATAATAAATAAGAGGAACAGTCAAATTTAATTGAACCTTTAGATGATCAAGACAAGATTTATCTACAGAAATTTTCATATTTCATTCCTCATTTTCTGAGATGTTCTCATTCATTTTATTTTTGACATTAAGACAGGAGACAGAATATAAAATTAAGTTTTTAGTGTTCATACTGGGATGCTGCTGAATTGTCACAAGATTGCATAATGATCAGGAAAAAATGTTTTTCAGGTGTCTAGAAGCTAACAAGGTGTTTAGTGACTTTGCAGCTAGTAGAGCCCAAGAATACCCAAACTTAGCTAATTAAAACTGAAAAAATGTGTTTAAATGTTGTTTTTTAAGGAGTATTCTGCTTCAATTGCCGTTCACACATTTAAATTTAGCCATAAGCATCAAGCTAGATTAGCCAATTAGCTTAACCTAGCTTAGCAGCTGTAAACAGCTCCTTTTTTATCTTTGCACTTAGATTTTCTTCTTTCTCTTTCCTCCCTGTCAATGGCTAAGACAATCATAGCTGTGTTTCTTTTAATGTCATAAGAACTAATCACAATACAGTGGACAATATATCTAACACATGTCAGAACTAGATCACTTTTTGCTTTTCCTAAGAATTTTAGTAAAATCCATCCATAACTTTTTACATTATGTTGCTTACAGACAGACATACAGGCAAACTAACACAGCTGAAAACATAATAAGTTGATGCAACACAAAAATCCTCGAAACTGACTCAAAACGTGAAATTAAGTAAAGCTGGGGAAATAAATGAGATACTAGAGGACAATCTGCCTCTGTTTGCATCACAAATCCTGTCCAGGTGGCTTGAGGCTACAGGCTGAGACAAGGTTATATGTTAATGAAGATGAGAACATACACAATCTGCTTAGAAACACACTCACATACACACATAAGCTGCACTCATACTTTCTGGTTTAACAGAATAGGTCAGTTGTGAATTAATCCTTCCACATTTTGCATAATTTTGACATATGTGGGGAAAAAAAGACATATTTTTCTAAGAAGTTCTGTTCATGATTCTAATACCAAAGTAAATCCACACACACACACATCCTTGTAGTTGCACAATAATGCTGTAGACAGCAAACAGCAACAAATTGGAGGAAAGATTTTAGCCTTTAGTTTTTATTTTGGGCAATTAAGATATTGTCTTGAATTTCAAATTAACTCTGAGCCCTTTGCTTACTTTTTAGGGCTCTGTTCGAAAGATTCATACCCATAATGAAATGAGAATACAAGGTCTATTTAAATACTTTTGAAATCATAATAAAGGGAACACTTTTGAGATTTGTTAAGATGTGTAAATATATCAGTATACTGGTGAAGAATAAATGTAAATGGTACATCACAAATGAAAATGGTTCAGGCTTGCCGTAACACTTTCTACATGAAAACAAATATCTCTTTGTAGTGATACAGTTATATAATATTATGTCCATTGTGTGAACATTATCTATGCAAATGGAAACTTTGACAAAGTAAGACAAGAACAATAAGGAAATTTTTGCCTTACTTTATTAAAATTTGCATGCTGAGGATGGACTAACCTGTCCGAGTCGGGAATGAGGTTCTGTCCCAAGTGGAGGAGTTCAAATATCTAGAAACTTGTTCATGACTGGGGGGAGGAGTTCCGGATGACAGCTTGGATTTGTGTGAGTATTTTAATTTGTGCATCAGTAGGGTCATCACCATGAGAGTTAAGTTCTGGTTTGATTTGTGTCACGAAGCTTGAACAGCGCCTGTGTTTGATAAAAGCATCATCTGCTGTCTCATCTCCTGGTGATTTCAGTGAAGGAGCGCAGATATCAAACACATCATTTTATTACATCACTGTGGAGTCTATTTATTCTTAAGCATATCTTTAATTTACTCTTTTTAAAGTGTTTTCCCTTCTAGTCCATGTAATTTCTCTTTGTCTTTTGCCTTGTCATAAGAAATATTCATTTTTAATAATTGCTGCTCTTAAGTCTATTTTTTAAAACGGTTTTAATATTTTGTCTTGTGTGCTTTAGTCTCAAGTTTGTTTTGCTTCAACCATTTTACCTGTTCTTAGCTTATCATCAATAATCAGTTAGGTTTACTCAAAAGATGCCACACGATTACTTTTTGCTGCAGGATTGAAACCCCCCCCAATAATCTAGTTATTATGGTCAGTATTTTTAAAATAACTTTAGCCATGTCTCATTATGATATATTTCTTGTTCACTGGTGTTCATTGTCTTCATTTAGCTACTTTTGCATATTTATTTCTTTTTTTGTTCTATTTTATTTCTGATTTGTGGTTCAAGTCTGTTTCTGAGTTTGGTTTTCTCTTTCCCTGTCATTGCTTTTGTCTTGTTTCTAGATCAACATATTTACGTCGATTCCCTGTGGCTAATCACTTAACTACTCCAGTCATTTCCATATGGCTTAGTCCTGTTTCTCACAGCTACCTGGTTTTGAATTTGTTTAGAGTTGATGCAACACTGCATAATTTGCCAACATTAAACGCTACGCTTTTGACTCGTTTTGATGGCACACTGACATTCATTCCTGGAGCTGTTATTGCCCTGCAGCATCCCAATACTCAGAAACCGCACTTTACAACTTTGTGTTCCAGCCTGGGGCATCACATGACAGGTGCATCTTGCTTTAAAGCATCCCATAACATGTCAGGAACTTGATGTCAATACACTGGCCAATTTGGATGCGCACCATGGATGATTCATTAAAGAAAGCCAAGAGGACATTATAAGGAAAAAAAGAGAGGAAAAGAAAAAGAAAAAAGTCATGTTTCCAACAATTGGTCCAGTGTTTTACGTATTTATTTTGCAATCCCACAGGCAAAAACTAGGAAGGGTGCCACAATATCCAAACTGTCCCACTTTTTCGGTATCTTAACCATCCAAATCAAAAAGTTGTGGAGCTTGCTGTTTCAATATACTGTGAATTTGCTTTCTTCCCGATGGGTCTCCTTCAGGGTAAAGTTACGGTTAGCTGCAGAAACGCAGAAGAGATCAGGATTTGGCAGATCAAATCATACCAAACTGTCCTGTACTGACATGGACCTGCTGGTGGAAACTAGGCTAAAGTGACAGAGCAAGAGACAGGAGTCAACATTGGACTGACTTTTACTGGCTGGAGAGGGCTCAGCGAAGAGACAGGATGCAAGACAGATTCTTATTTAGTCTTCATAGGGACAAAATGAGCTAAATTTCAGTAGTGTGGCTTTAGATTCTTTTGTATTTCAGCAGCATCTTTGGTTTTGTTTAAAAAAAAATCTTTAATTCTGTGAATTGCCTGCCTGCTTACCTTGCGTTCCTCCACCATTACTCATCTTTCGCTATTTTGACATCTTTCTTGGCATCAGCAGCAACTGATTTCTGTAAAGAAGCTCTATGACCCCACAGTATACTATCAGACATTATGTCTGTATTCTGTTTTGTGCCAGTCTTTTGTGTGTTTGCTTCTTTGCTCTGCTCCTGATGCTTGCATATCCTTTGTCTCAGTATACTGGCAATCAAATTCCTGATACAGCTGCGCTCATTGTTGTACTTTTAGGTTTCTTTCATCAGACAGCAAAACAAGTCTGATTACTTTTACTGAAGAACAGCCTTTTAAAACTACACCTCAACCAGTGGTCACTGTCAAAGCATTTTGACTCTATATTTTAAAAGTTCTGAGAGTTTTAAGAGTTCTTAACTTTACTATAATCTATAATATTCACTGTCTACATAAGTAAAAGGCTACTTTTGGAAATTAGTTTTGGCCTTATTTATACTGTAAGTGCAATGATACATCAGACAGAAATTAGGACCTGTTTGTCACACAAACCTGTTCTGCAAGGATAACATTGTGCATGCACAAGCAGTTCACATAAACTGCCCAAAAGAGGCAGAAATGTCCTGCTGTTAGGATAGACTTTACTCCTGCAAGGCAGTAAATTGCCAAGTTGAGAACAGTAAGACTCCATTTTTATAGGTTGACATCATCACGAGTTTATTTTTAATGCTTGAAAAAATGTGTGGACTAAGTGTGTCCAAAAGACTTGACTTGTACTGCAAATATTCAGTACTGGTTCCTTTTATGTTTTGTATAGGACATAGAACTTTTTGATCTTGCCTCTCTGAGACTGTCGGCAGTGCTTTGCAGCAACATTCATGGCTGATTTAGCAAAAGATATAGTTAGACAAGCCTATGGCTGATAAAAGCTGCAGAACAATACACACAAGCTTTGATTCACATCTTTACTCATACCCTCACTGATAACTAAGACTTACTCGCTGAACCTTGAAGCTACACATTTTTATTTATGTCAATTTTTTCAGCCCCTGAACTTTAGACGAGTTGCTTGCTGGTCTGCCCAGCAAGTAGTTTCTGGAGCAGCCAGTTCAATCAGAAACTTATGCAACAAAGCAAAAAAACATAATTACCAGACACAGAAAAAAAAATATGTGCAACATTTGATAGAATAACTGATGAGAGTATGTTTACATTTTATTCCCAAAGTGGCAGACAAGCTGAATACAATCTGCTAAAACATGGGGAAGCAAAAATAGAAAATCATCACTCTAGCATGAAAATATGATCAACAACTGGACTAAAAACAGCGTGAAGAAGAACATAATCATTCAGGGACCAAGATAGAAGCATCTGATTTAAAATTAAAATTAAAAATTACAGATTTTTTGTTGAGCAGTCTCTCATCATTGGTGCGCTTAATGACCCTTTTTTCATTAACATGAGCTTTCTAAATAAACCCATTATTTCTGAGATTATTTTGTGGCTGCAAAATTTTTTCAATTATTTAGATGACTATTATAAAAAAACATACAGCTGAATTAATTAAGTCATTGTGTTCACTTTAATTTAAGGGCTTCATCTGGTTTCAGTGTGTCGTGAAAACTCTGAGGGTGAGCAAAGTATTTAAAGGAAATTAAAAACAAAACAATCTGATTTGGTGTTTTTATTTATGTTCACTTACACCAGTATCTGGTCCAACAAAAAAAAAGCAGCTAGACCTGAGAAATTAGTTTAAATGCTATTTTTGAGTGTCGTTTCTTGGAGATCGCTAATTATGTTGATGACTTTTCAATGTTTCAATAAATTAAATGCTTGCTCAGGTTTAAATGTTCCTCTCTCAAGACCATAAACTGAAGCAAAAATACTGCCAGAGCTGATAAGCAACAGTAGGCGGTGACTATTCTCAGATGTAAGTCGCTTTGGAGAAAAGCGTCTGCAAAATGACTGTAGAATTTGCATGTGGATGCAACCAACCAGAGCACACTGAGCTTTTCTGAAGGGGTGCGGCTTTTCAGGTTCTTTTTTTACATAAACTACAAAAATATCAGAAAAAAAAAGCATTCACCCATGACAGACGTCTATTTAAACTTCAATGACTTTTTAGCTTTTAGTCATTTTTAATAATGGACGTTTTTGGGCCACATTTCTGCTTAGCATTCGAATTTTAAATGAATGGTGGAAAAGGGCAAGAACATGTATGGAAAACTGGAGCCTACAAGCACTAGTATAAATCTCTAAAACTAATCTTTACTTTAAGAGGCATTCATGCTAGGATAGTAAAGGGGAAGTTTTATTGGAGGGAGGAAGCCAAGAAATGTTGCATCTTCCTTTGGTTTGGTTTGCTTTCAGACTGTGCTTTAGTCAAGTGGGCCAAACCACCTGGAAAATGTCAGCCACAATAACTGCTATTCTGGTGTGGTATGTGTATAATGAACACTACCCAAGAAAAAACTAGAAGAAAACCCAGCTAATCAATTTATACGAGGTCAAAAAATGAAAATCCTTTCCCTTGCAGTGGCTTGTTCAGGTAAAAAATAGATTAACACTAAATTCTCTGAGTTTTTATTTTTACTTTGATGTTCAAACCTAATACGGTTTCCACAAGAAGTTGCACAGTTGCACTGTAAGCAAACTGCTCCAGGGTTCATCTGCAAACAAACCAAGACCCGCTTTATTCAAGCAGATCAGAGTTCACTTGTTTGGTCTACATTAGAGTGCAAATTCAATTAATTTGAGCAATGTAAAAGGAAGGTAAATCAGGGTTCAGAATACGTCAAATAAACTGTACTATCACAGAAGCTGAAACGGTGCCAGCGTAGAATGCATCTTAATTTTCTAACCTATATTGGATCATGATGCACCACAGGGATTGTGCTTTAATTTGCTAGATGAATCAGCATATTTATTAAAGTAATTGTGTGTTGCTGTTACTGATATGTAAGAGGTCAAGTTAGAGCTATTAACCACCTCAAATACCGTCTACCCATTATTTAGCAACAGTTTACATCTATGTTGTTGATAAAAATTCCACCTTGAGGAGTAAAAAAGTTTGTTGACTTGTTCTACGTCAGCATTTTTTATCTTGAAAAAACCACATCACTGTCTATTCTTGTTTCCTGTCTTTGCTCATGCTGAATTTTCTTTTCCTCTTTATAGTTGTTCCTTCTATATTAAGGTCAACGTACATGCATGCTTTCACAACAAGCATGAAACATCTCAGCATTTATCAGAAGTCTTAATAAAGCAACATTCGGAACTACTTCATCATCCCTCAACAGTATGCCTCTTTTATGAACCTTTTGTGGCAGGTGGTCTCCCAAATGGTTTAGGATAAATACTGAAGCAAAACTAGATAAGTTTCTGACCTTAAAACTCTGTGTTTCTTGCTTGTTTTGATGCCACACTGACATTCATTATGCACGTTCCTGGAACCGCCTTTTCCCTGCAATGTTGTGAGGCTGAGAAACCACACTTCACTTCTTATTTTTCCCAGCCTGAGGCATCATGTGATATCTGCTTTTCTGGGTTTGACTTTATAGCACCACGTCACACACCCTCAAGCTGATGTCAACACACTTGCTGTTTCAATCTTTTTCTTGCTGAACTTTAAAGGTTATATGTTGAATTCCTAACCTTTTCTAAGGAAAGACAGCAAGACAGTATTATGCCAGAAACCTGGACTAACTTAATTCTTCAATGTTGGGAAGATCATTGAGGCGAGGGTTCAAATAGTCAGATCACTTTAAGATTGAGGGCACTAAGTTAAACATTCAACATTATTTAAAAAATTAGAACATTTTAAATTAGCAAAGAGAAATTTACACAAATGAATAAAACGTGCAGAATCAAATGTTTTTAACTCATTCTGCAGAACTGAGAGCTTGCAAATTGTTTTTATATTATATTAATTATCCTTATGAGTATTAATGTATTTAACTTAACCACGCAAAAGTAGGAAGATTGAATTGTTGACACATTCTGATTTAAAACTACTGTCACAGGTTAAAAATACACAGTTTCATTAGAGAGAGCAGGAGGGGAGGTAAAAACAGAGCTTAGACCAAGGTATTGAAGGCTGAGTGTGTGAGACACTGTAATGGTTACCATGGTAAATGGATGGAAGAGACCGCAGTTAACAGTTGGAGGATGTCAACAGATCTGTAGCTGTGCAGAAATTCTCTTCACAGAAGGTTTGACGACATATCAAGAGTACAAAAGCTGTCAAAACTCTGATGAGGACGGACTTAATTCAGAACTTTTTGCAAAGCTGAGACCTCAAAAAAGATGAAAACACAGTGAGGAACAAAAAAATAAATAAAAAATCAGACTCCCTGCTGCTTCTTTCCTCAACTATTTCCTTGTTTGTATACTGATGATGGCTGCTGGCATGCCAGGAAGAGCCTCATTGTGGGACAAGGGTTACATAACACTATTCTCCTGAACATATATAAACACAATGAGGGACATAGCAAAGGCCACACAAAAAGCACACTGTAAACACAATGAGGGCAGCCGAAAGAGACTGTCTAGGTATTGAGTATGGGATGCTTTTCTTTTAGTCATAATAACCAAACATTTTTGATGTAAAAGCTGGAGAATGTGATGTTCAGATAAAGACCGGAGGAACACAAACATGAATTCCTTCTTCAGCACTCAGAAGCAGAACAGAAATATTTCAGGGAGGAGCAAGAAAGAAAGAAAGAGAAAATAAGGACCAACTCTCTGTAATTTGAAAAGGTGTGCATGATCTGTGGTTTGCTTGTGGCATTCCTCAAATATTACTCAAGCTCCAAAGGCTAATGACACGCATGCAGGACAAAAAAAAAAGGCACGATGCAACTTGTCTGCCTCAACTTTTAAATGTTAAAAATGTGCTCCTTGATTTCCACCTGTTGCAAACATTTCATTTTACGAGTGAAATGATCAATACAGTTCAACAAAACATGTCACTTAATCAGAAAAAGCCATTCAAGTCTAAAAATCAATACTACGTTGTGTAAAAAGCACTTTCAAACGATAAACTGTCTCATAAAGAGCTTCTCATGCTTCAAATAACAAGTTCACAGAGGCAAGAGTGCTCTGCTGATTACATGTGACTTTACGTCTAATTTCACTTCACCTTTTACAGTTTCTCCTTCATCCAGAAGATAAACAACAAACCAGACAGACAATGAACTCAACAACAAGCAGACAGATTTAAGAGCCAGAACAGATGCAAAAGCTACCTCTGTCACATAGATGAGTGGAATAGCACTGTAGTTCTTCCTCATGCTTCTTCCTCCTCCTCCGCCTGAGGTCAAAGTGCATCAAAGTCCGTGCAGCCAGCCTAAGAAGACCTCTGCACGTCAAGGAGCTCTGTCAGCTTCTTTGAAGTTTAAGACTTCCCTTTAAGGGAGGAGGAGTGTGTGCTTGTCTGTCTAGTCCTGTGTGCAACCTTCTTATTGGGAAATCCTCTTCCTGTCGCAGCAGCAATCAGAATCAAGCCTTCAACACGCTCACATCCCCACTTCCACTGCACAAATTTTGCTGCATGCTGAGGTGTGTTCCCAAGATTTATTGCACTCAAGTACTTGTGCTCTCCAGGGTAAAGCCCACCTTAAAAGGCACGAAGGAGCCAGAGCAGGAATTTTTCTGATCCCTGTCTGCTACCCTCCACCAGCCTGGGTGCACTTTGCACACGGGGATAACAACCTGCAAATCTGGAGGAGGGGAGCAGGGAGAGGATGGAGAGCTGGTGACAGACAGGGAGGAAGGGGGGAGATTTAAGGAAATGAAATTAGTGCGGGAATTTTGAGTTAATGCAGGATTCACTCCCTGAGGGGTGAATGATCTTAACAGGACAGAAACTCTGACGGCAATGCTAATCTGCAGAGCCAGATAACATAAGATATGTGTGTGTTTATGCTGGACTCTGCACCCACTCACACTCAGAGGGATACTTTATGAGTAGCAATCAGAGAGAAGGGTTGAGAATGTTTTCTGTCATCCAACCAACTAAAAAAATAATAATTACCAAGTGTTTTTTTTAGCATCACTTTATCTCTTTGCTATTATTTAAAATTCTACTGAGGGATAAGATAGTTTGTTGTTTACATATTTTCTGTCAGTACCACAAAAGGCAAATTTTTTATTCTTTTTTTTTTTTTAAAGAATAATGAATTTTTTTTCTTATAATCTCATAAAATATATATATATATTTTTAATTAAATTCCTTTGTACCTCATTTCTTCACTTTTTACATCTAACTAGTGTTTATTTCTTCATAAATGCTTAGAAGGAGAGGAGGGTGGAAGGTGTTAATCCATGGACCAAGACTTTGTCTGCAGGACCTTCATCTCTTCTTTGAATCATTTGATAATTCACAGACTTTCATATGAGAACTTTCAAAACTCTTTTTGCACATTTTCAATAGTCCTTTATGATTCTTACTTTATGCATTACTTGTGATTCATTACTTTTCTACAGAGCTCTCCATGAATAGGGTTAGCAGTTGTGTATACATGATTGTTATCAAACATATGGTTACAGGGTTAGAAATCCACATGGTTGCGTCTAGTTATACTTCTAAAACTGAAATCAGATTTTAATTACAGCAAAATATTCAAGTATTTGAAATTAGAAATATCTAAATTAAATTTAGATATTAGATATTATTTAGATATTTAAATCCACATGTACACATTTACAGAACTGAAAATAATTCTTGTATGGGACTTGTGTTGTTTCTTTAAAGCTGATAATCTGCTCTCCACGTTTCACTATTCATGGGTCACAGATGAGGGATATGTTGCCATTGTACAGCTAACAGCCATAGATTGTAAAACTACTTTGTCTTTAATACTGTATGTGGACAAAAAGTTTTTATGACACATTTCCTGGTCAGACTGAACTGCTGGTTATCGTGTTACTACATGTTTAAGTTGATTCAACCCAGAATGCATTAACTAGGAAATACTGTAGATAATTGAATGTGCCTTATTTTGCATCTGAAAAATGTCAGCCAATATTACCGTTACCATAAATACCATTTAGATTTTTTACAGATTTTTTTGACAAATGAAATAATTATAATAGAGTAACTACTTGATGTCTGTTTGTTATATGACATAATATAATAACTATTACTAAAATGATTTTATATTTCAACATAGCCTGAGTTCAAATCCATCCTCTCCACTAAGTTGGTAATTCAGATTAAAATCAGACTAATTCAACCATCTTGTTTCTGGGTTTTAACTGTGTGGAGTTGGCATGGATTAAGTGGGTTTTCTGCACTTTCAAAAAACATTTATGCTAGGTTTGCTAGGGATTTTAAAAGGGTGACAGGTTTGAACTGGATTTGGGAGTCCATTTTTGTTGGCCCTTTGATGGGGTCCTGCCAAATAAATCTTTTTTTCCTCCTCAAGAAGGTTCCTAATAAAGTTAAATGACCCTGAAGTGTCTAAGTGGTAGCAATAATAAGAGCTGGTCAGTTTTTCTGTGAGCTAAAGAGCCTCAGTGCTTTCGTTATTGTCCCTCTTACCACAGGAAATGCTTGACTATCATTTATGAAAGGAAAGGAGATACTTCCCATACTTAAAAATGAAGACAGGGGAGAGAGTGTAAGCAGCTTGTGATGTTTTTTACTTTATTGGCTTTTTCTTCCTTTTATTGAATGACCAATCTGTTTAAATACATCATAGTGTGGCTGTCGTCCTGTGTTCCTAAATCCTCCTAATTTCCTGACTTTTTTTTTTTACAGTAGCAACAAAAAACACTTCTAATCTTTTTTTTTTTTTGGTGGGTCTTCATCTGGTTATGTCATGATCTGTAAAATATACAAGCTGATCAGATCTGACATCCCCAATTTTAGTCCTCAAGGCCCATGTCCTCTAGGTTTCAGATGTAACTTACCCAATTTTGTCCGGTTGATGTCAAGCTCTGCACAAGCATATTAATAAATCAATTTCAGTAAGATGTTGCAGGAAAACATTAAAACCTGCAGGACAGTGGGACTCGAGGACCAGGACTCAGGATCCCTGGCTTAGAAAAAGACCAGAGGAAAGATAAATGGATGTATAGAAAGTAAATAAAGTTAGTTGTTGAAAGAGAAGATAATGTAGAGGGTGGGGTTAGATTGAAACAGATAATTCACTGCGGTGATGCCTGAAGGGATCAGCCAGAAAGGAAAAGAACAATTAGGTGAATATATCTAGATGACCGGAAATACACCAGAAATGAAAGAACATTTTTAACTTTCCATGAATGCCTTTTTTCCCAACACTGAATGGTGCTTATAGGTACATCAGAGAGAAGATAGAGAACTTTTAGTCCCCGTTCTCTTTGATATTTGTGTCACTTGTATTAAACTCATCACATTGCTGATTTACATCATCCAACAACCAAATCGGATTTCAGGAAGTTACTAGTGTTTCCCAAAATATAAAAATTTCACTTGTAATGTAATAAAACACATTTTTACATGTCAAAATGTGCAAAACTCTAGCATTTATCATGCAGTTATGCGAATAGTACAATAGAGAAGAGAAATATCAGAACATACATAAGAATAATTTGTATAAGTAGCTAAAGAGTCTCCAGAATACTGAAGAGAGGAGGTATCAGCACTGAAAACACTCAGTGGGAGCTGAAGTAGAGACATTAAAGCACCACAGAAGAAAGGCAAATCTGAAGTGTAATTTCAGCTTGACTTTTTCACAGTCAAGCTCTGAGGTTTCCCCCTATTTTGAGGAGAAACACACATGGGGAGAAGACAGAACTGGGACATTTTAAAAGCAAAATGCTCAGAGGAAAAGCTTGGGGAAAAAAATACCTAAGGCGGTGACTCTAACCCATTAAACAGAGCCAACATTAGGAAAAATCTGAATATACTGCAGTCTGGAAACACAAAGATCTCTTGTGTCCTTGAGGGGTTAAGAGTCCCTCATGGGTGGAAGGCAGGCATGAATGATGATACAGGGAGAGAGAGTAAAGTAATAGTAGGATACATTAAGTAGAGGAGTATTGACAGAAAGGAACAGGAGGGGAATACTTTTAAGAGATTTAACAGTAGAGGGATTATGAAAGAGGAAACATGAGAGTCAAAGACTGTCTTGAGGTTAAGATGACCCTCTTTAGCTTGTTTCTGGTGCCCAGTTGGCATCACTGCCAGCTGTCACCTCAGCACAGTGCTGCATCAGCAAACACAAAGGCAGAGGCAGAGATTAGCTGCTCCATTTGCAGAGGATGAATCAGACAACAGCCATCAGCTAAAGTGAGATGTAGACGTAACTGAAGAGCAATTAATGAGCCACTCAACTAAAATGTAAAATTCAGCTGGGAGAGGACGTGAAATGCCCCTCAGGCTCATTGCCAGGTGTCAAAACGCTTCCAGCTCTTTGTTCGTAATTCAATTCATGGATTTAAATAAGCTGCTGCATCCATCAACACATCCAAGTTTCCCCATGTCTTAATAAAGATGAGAGAGGACTGTTGTTCAGTGAAGTGCTGACACAACAGGGTGCCAAAAGCCTTTACATCTGATCTTTCACTGATAAAGCCGAGCTGACAGGCCACACCAATGCAAATCAGAAGAAACAGCGCCCTCTCCTGGTGCTTAAACAATATTACAATTGGACACAAGGCTTACATTGTGATGTATGTATTCTTCTACTTCTTCATCCTCCAAAGTATGCCCTCGAGGAAAAAGGGCTAAAACAGAGAATCTCCTCATTTAACAGCTCCAGGTGCCTGAGAACAAGGTTTCAAATATGAGAAAATTCATTTATTTTAACTCGAATTTCATCTCAATTCATAAAACCTTCCTATATATGTAAACTTAACAGATCTTTAGCTTTGTGAATTCTCTCCCAAGATTTAAAACAATGTTTTAAAATAGTTGTTCTTTAGCTGCACTGAGCAAACACAACATCACAGACACAAAGTCCAGCTGCACAAAAACCTACAAGCACAGAAACATGCATCTACTCACTGACAGCTACTTTAAAGACTATTGAAGCAAATCGAACTTCTTTTTTAGGAAGTGCAGCTGCATTAAATTCAAGCTCTTAAGAATACCATGACCTGGATGACTTAGAATCCATACCAACAGACTTCGAAGATCCCAAGTTATGCTAATTTGAACGGTTTAAATGGATTAATGTTAAAAAAAAGTCAATATCTCCTAATATTGTACAGTTGTGCAGCATCTCCTGTTCCCTTCTTTCTGTTACATTGCATTTTAGCTCCTGTCTCTTTAATAAGCGACACCAGCATTTCTTTCTCTTGAAGATGTGCTTTGGTATGCATGTCTCAAGGAGGCATGAAACATCCCAAATAACCCCAAACTGAAAATGTCACAAACACATTTAATGCTCATCTGACAGCAGTTGAGCAATATACTGTGACCAAACAGTTGCGTAATGCACTTTTAGCCTACATTATATTTGATTTAATTACGTTAAAAATTACCTCTAAAAAGCAAGACGATTTTGTTTACTTTTCTGCTTAGGTCTCTGCAATGAAAGAATAAAATGCCAAGAGAGAAGGCATAGACGAGCAAATTGGAAAATAAGATAAGCGAAATGTCCTTTTTCTTTTAGTAACCCTGCTGCAGACTGTTAACATGCACAAAAATTATCAATAAAACACTAACTAAAAAGAGAAGAATGATCTCATTTTGCAGCCTTGTGTTGTTACCATGTAATCTGATCTCATGACAGATTTCTTTTGTTTTCTTTACTTTGATCCTAACATAGTTGCAGCTTACATTTTCACGAGTCGATATTAGTCAATAATATTTGTTGCCATGTGGATGTTTTAATCTCCAACATCTACATGTTCCAACATAATGACAGACACTTCCCAAGTCTCATTACAGATATTTATAATTCTTCTGTGCAAGAGATCACCAGTTTCAGTCGTATCCAGCAGTATTTTCAACCATTATTGTATTCTTTTTTAGCACTTTCAGTCATGTTTGGATAACAACAAGAGTTAAAAGTGGATAGTTTGGTGTACATGTTACAGTATACATGGATTTGTTATTCATGTCAGATCACATAAATGCTGCCCAATAGTCAGAAAAATAAACCTTACACTGTAGACTGTGTCACTACCACTTTAGGAGATGTGGAGAAATGTACGTACTACATGTTTTCTATGTCTAAAACATTTTAAAAATCCAGTCAATGCTCTAAGCTGAAGTTTCACATCCAAACTTAACATCACATACAAGCTCAGACTAACAGATAATATTAATGTGATTTAACCTCCAATGTCAGTGTTTAACCAACACTGACAGATAAAAAAAAAATACTACAATATCCACCTAGAAATTCAATTAATGAGAATAAAAACCAAACATATTACCCTGTTCTTCTTGAGAGCTGGAGTTTCACTGGCACCAAGTCGTCCTAATTGTTGCTGTATGTTCAGGCGACACGACAGGGTCTCCACAACCTCAGTGTGAAATGCAGTACGCTGCAACTTTCACACAGCTCAGCATAATCCTGCAGTGCTTAACATACACATGCAAAACAGACAGTGCTGTAAGATTAGTTTAATACTGATCACTGAGCCAAATCGGTCACTAAAGGAAGACCTGTGTTGTAATTTATGGTACAGAAATAGTACTATGTTATATATGCCTTCTGATTACATCCAGTTATTCTCAGGTTTAGTTAACACCTTGTTTGACTCAAACTCTGCTGTTCAGTTGCTCCAATTGCACTGGTTCATAAGAAGTCACACACAGCTTTCATGAATAATTATCAGCAGAATCGCTCACTTCATTTGCTTTGAAATATCTGGAGAGACTAGTGCTGAAGGTCATAAGCTCCAGTAACCACTGACCCCCTCCAATTTGCTACTAGGAAAAACAGATAATTCTAATCAGCCCTGGAACACTTAGACAACACAAACACAAATGCTTGCATGCTCTTTCTGGACTACAGCTCAGCTTTTAAAACTTCAAGATGGTGGCTAAACTACCCTCACCCACCTGTGGTCCGATCCTTGATTTTCTAACTAGAAGACTGCAGGTGGTCCGGGTGAGTAACAGGGGACCACTAACCATCTGCGCTGGAAAACCACAGGGCTGCTGCATCAGCCCAATACTGTTCACACTCTACAAAACTATGACTGCCCATCATCACACAAGCACTGCCACATATACAGAACAAAACTGCAGATGACACAAACATCTTGGGATTCATGAAGAGAAATGATGAGACACACTACATCCAGCTGGTGGATGGGATTCTTTTCTGCTTGTCCATGGAGAGGAAAACATCAATAAGTTGGACATCCGTTTGAAAGCCCCCTCCTCCTTCTGCAACCCATGGAAATTAAAGGTACTGTGGTGGGGAGTGGGGTGTTACTGTGTGATATTGTAACACATCAAACAAGGACAAGACAGCCCTCCAGAGGATTATGAAAAAAAAATAGCAGAAGGGATTACTGGCACTCAGCTCCCCTCCTTGTACACAACTGCTATCAGACTGAATACTGATTTATTTTATTTGATCAGTGTGGACTTGAAGCAGGCCATTGCAACCCCTTGATTCATTTCTTTTTCAGTCATTCTGTTGTATATTTGCTGCTGTGTGCAGGATCATTGTACTGTTGCATGACCCAATTTCAGCCTATTTAAGCTGTTGGATTGATGGGAAATGGTTTTACTCAGGAATACTTTAGTATATCGAGAAGTTTATTATACTTGTTCAATCTTTTTTCTAACTTTACTGTCATTAACTTTTATATCTAACATGCTAACTGAGGCCTGGAGAGTCTGAACTGTAACCCTTGAGTTTTTTCAGTTTCCCTGGGCGTTACACGGTCTGACCCTGGGGTGAACTTGGCAAGATCAACTTATCAGGGTTTCCACTTGTGAAAGGATTAGCAAGTGTCTTAAATGTTTTCCACCTGTAAATAATCTTAATTAATGCAGAATGATGGGACTTCATTTAGTTTGTAAACAGTAACAATTGCTTCTCTAAGGTCTTTGCAATTATCAAATTAAATCAAACTTTATTGTCATTTTATTGTACATACAACAGTAGTGCAGATGACAGTTCATGCCACATAAGAAAAGCTTCCCTTGGGAAAGCTAGCTTGTAGAGGGTTGATTGAAAGTTTATTTTCTCATCATACAGCTGTTTTTACTCTAAATATTGAAGTATTTGTCACAGACCCGGCTCTGTATTCCTAAAGATTCTCAGCACAAAGAGTTTCTCCTAGTGGCCAAGTTCTAAGAAAATTCTTAGAATCATGATGTTTTCTTAGAATTTCTAGGATAAATGTACTAGGGGAAAAGATAAAAGGTATTCCTTAAGAATCTTAGCTCCTAAGAGAGCTACTAAGGTGACAGCTGTTAAGAGCAGAGAAGAGGACTTTTAAGAGGCTCAAGAGTTCTCTAAGCAGACGAGACTATGGCGGACAGAAGAGGCAGGAGAGATATTCTCCAAACAATACGCTACGGATTGGATCGTACAGGAATCGTGTTCCTGGTTGTTCGTGAAATCCACCTCTCAAAACACTTTTGTGCTCATTGACAATTGAGCCAGAAGCAACACAGTTCCTCTGTCCGGTTGGGTTTGCTTGTTCCTTTCTTCTCCATTGCTGTTGACTGGTTTGTGGTATATCTGGACGAGATGGGAGCAAGCTGTAGAGCCCAAGGTCACGTGGACCGAGCTGTGGAAAGCTGAACCCCATCGCATAAAATTCTTGATTCAGGCAGTCTACGACGTGC